>JZKD02S2345196.1:554251-581552 GCA_000966675.3 Picea glauca
GTATAGATTTTGATGAAATATTTTCTCTTGTTGTTAAAATGACTTCAATTAGGACTATTTTAAGTCTTGTGGAAGTAGAAGATTTGCATATTGAACAGTTAGATGTAAAAACAACGTTTCTCCATGGGGATTTGGAGGAAGAGATTTATATGCAGCAACCACAGGGGTATGAGGTCAAAGGGAAAAAGGTGAGCAAACTCATGGAAATGTATAATGAGACCCTTGATTTGGCTATCTTTATAGTAAGAAGATTCTTTCCCCTCCATAGGAAACTTTAGACTCTGTATAGGAAAAACAAAATCTTACAGTCCCAGAACAAAAAAATTAAAGAGGAGTTGTAGCCCTTCAAGGATGATCTAGCCTAGAGGAATCTTAATGTACTAGCACAAGCTGCAACATAGAGAAGTTATCCTACACTAGAGAGAAGTTCTCCTGCACCAGAGAGAAGTGTTGATGCAACACAGAGAGGTGCCATATTAAGAATATGAAGTGGAGAGGATGAAAAACCACATTTTTGATGATCATCAACTTTTGCATCATAAAGTCTTGAGGGAAGTGTCATAAGTTTACCTATTGGAGGCATATACAAGATTATAATCCTTCTGCTAATATTTTTTGTTTTTTTTTAGGCTCATTGCATGATACAGAAAAATAGAGAGAATTTTGTAGCTCCTGGAGCTACAGAATCATCCACACAGACATGATAGAAGATTCTCTACGGAAAGAACTGTGGAATCACCTAAATAGACATAAAGTGGTGGTTTGCTATGAAAAGTTTTTTCAGAACAATTTTCACAGGTGGGCGCTACGAAAACTTCTACCGAATGTTCTATAGAATTTGATGCAGAACAATTTTACATAGGCCGACACTATGAAATCTACTACCAGTTGCGCTACGAAAAGTTGCTATGAACTGGATGATACAATCAGTAGTTTTGAATTCACTGCCTCTTTTAGCTTTGATGAATTTGGAGGGAACCAATGGTCACTAGGTGGCAGATGGAGCTCAACACAAAGGCTTGGAGGACACATGGCACTGGTGGAGATGCACCCAAGCAACAACAAATCATGTACTAATTATCTTGTTAGAGTTTTTACCAACATGATCCATGTTTCTAGAAGTCTGTTAGTTCCACTTGTATATATGTTAGATTAGTAGTTTTTTGTTGAGAATCATAGATTAGAGAGACCAGCTCGCATCTCAATTTGTTTTTTATTGTTTAGACTATAAAGACAACAGGAGAATGTTATTTTTAGGTTTGAATGGTTGAGCATAGCTCCCTATTGTAATATTTTGACTAAACAGAGCCATACTCTGGTTTATGTATGAGATCTGAGATATTTTGATTAATAAAAGCCAGCCTATTTTCATTATCTTTCTTATTATTACTTTGAATTCTCATTATTGAATGATCGTTATGAGATTTTATAGTTGTGTTATAATGGATGTTTGATTATGATGTTGCTGTAAATGTTTTCAATGTTTTAAAATTTAGTTCATGAGGTTCTTGTGACTGAATTTTTATTCACCTATATACTAGAAGGCCCGATGCTTATAGCATACCTATTCATATTCCTTACCAAGTCTTCCATCTACTCACATTTATCCTTAAACCACTGGCTGAAATTAACCAAAATCTCATTTTCTTATGCATACTAGCCTAGATGTTTTGTGTTGGAACATTGTTATTCTGAATTTTGTCCATTTGACATTCTATCATAAACCTATCTTTACAAACTTATTTGATGGGTGTTGGGATTATCCTCTTGAAATATGACGATGAATCTCATTGCTAACATTATTGGAGCCATTGCCGGGGAATGAATTGAAAACAATTCCTTGGGATTGAACGACAAAGAAATATTGATTTTGAAGGTGCATTAGAAATCAATACATTGAAGATTGCAGCTTGCACCTGGAGACTCCATTGTTTCAGTTGTGGCTCCCAAAGGAAGACACACAAGGTATAATCCAGATCTACCTATGGAAACACTTAAAGCTGACCCAGAGAATATTATCAAGAAAGGAAAATATTCTCAAGAAGGCTTTTCATCTGTTGTACCAGGTACTTCTGGTCATTTTCATGATTCCACTTTTAATACACCAATAGCTATATCCAGTTCTCCTCTCTCACCCTTTGTTGAAATTTCTAGAAATTTGGATTTTGAAAATTTTCTTGTTGAATACTCTTCTTTTAGTCCCAAATTGAAAGAAAAAAGTTTTGAATCCCTTTCCTCTCCTGATATTGTAAGTTGGTTTAGACTTGAGATCTTAGAAAATTTTCCTACCTTGGGTTCTACTCCTCTCTCTATCAACATTGTTGTGACTAAAGAGAAGGAAACCTCATTTCCCTTGGAGCCTAAACCATATTCTTCCAAGCCTCAACCTATTCCTATGAAAAATTAATATCTCCATCCAAGCTCCCTCTTTCTCCAAAAACCAAAGTTGCAACTGTACTTGTCAAGACTTAATCTCCCCCTTGTTCTCCTAGAATTCACAATCCAATGGTAGGTGCTAACCTTCCTAGAAATAGGGTGTATGCTATAGTGGATGCTTGGTATGCCCCTCTTGTATTACCTCAACCTATGAATTCTCTCCCAGTTGGAGACTACCATAATGAAAGTGCACATGCAGACCTCCATTAAAGTGCATGGCATGTGCGCTTTAATAGCTTCTTTGGCCTATGCACATGTACGTGCTTCCTTTAGTGTTTTAGCGCATGTCAATTTTTTTTTTGACCAGTTGTATAGTTTGTGCCTTTTGGAAATGCATGTTTGGGGATACAGGTGAACTAATAGGCGTTTTGGAGATGTTGTGTTCTTGTAACCATTTGTGGACGAAATTCCAATGATAACAATTGGGCCAACACTTTCTTTAAGTTTTGAAGAAGTTCCATAGGAGACAAATACAAAGAGTGCGTAAGGGATATTTTCTCAAAAATGTCTAAGTCCAAAATTCATCATAAGTTTCAAGGATGCAAGGAGTGCGCCAGAGGTCTATAAACCTCGAAGGAACAAAGACAAGGAGAGATAGCGAGTATAAAAGTTCCACAGGAGGGACTTAGAAAATTTCTAAGTCCATATCTTTAAAGTATCAGAGGAGCACACATGAGGGTGCTAGAGACTCTGTTTGTCTTGTGCAGTCAATATCAAGAAGGATAGTGGTCATAATCTTCAAGGAGGAGAGAATTCATTATTTTAGAAGTTGAACAGTGAATATATGTTTGGGAGGATCGAGGGTCTTTTGTTACCCTTAGATTTGGAGAAGTAGCGCGGGGTTTAACCCTATAAGTCTTTAAGACTTCATGGGTTCAAAGAATTTGTAGATCAAGTTTAAAAAGGAGGAGTTATCGAGGAACAAGATATATAGTCAAGATCCATTCAGGAGGTTGCAGGATCATGGGTATTCATTGGATCAGGAGGAGTTGCACGTAGGTTAATCGACGAATTCCTTCATACTTCATGCATTCGAAGGATTTGGCATGTAGAGAAGTTGGGACCCATGAAGTCCCGAAGGCCAGAGTGAATTTTGGTCGTCAAAGTCTGAGGACACACATCGACAGATCGTGTACTCCGATGGATTATCACTTCAGAGGAAGTAGGAGTGGAGGAGTCCTAAAGTCCTGAAGGCCGGAGTTCATCTAGGCTATCCATAATAAAGGAAATTTGTCATTATATTAGGAAGTCTGAAGAATAGATACTCTGGTAGAATAATGGGAAGAGAAGGTCGATCTCTCTGAAGTCTCAAAGCCTAAAACTTGACAATGCGACCTCCTTGCATATCAATTCTCTGAAGAGATTTTCCTCCTTTTTATAAGACATCATAATTTTCTCTTATTAGTTTAGAAGTTAATTGGAGGAAATCATTGAAGGCTCAGATAAGGACCACCTTTCAAAAAACCTAAATAAATTTTTCCTTTCTTGTTTTCCTATACCTCTCATAACATTTCAGTGTTTCGTCTCCTATTTCTATCAATGGATACATCCCAACAGAATAAATCTCAGAAGGGTGGGAGTGTAGTCAGGACCAAGCCTTCTAATATGCACCTATTTTATGTTGAACCTTTTATCAGGGAGGTCTTCCAAAGAGTTGGTTTCCTAACTTTTTGTCAAAATATGAAGAGGGGACACCCTGAGGTAGCGAGGGAATTTTCTTTAAAATTTGATGGCACTAAGACCTAGTTAGGAACCCTTGAGTTGGAGGTATCTGAGGCCAATATTGTAGCAACCACTGAGATACCCAACACTAGTGAAAGGTGGTTCAAATCTATGATTCTCAATGCATCCTTTTCTGAAGATTTTCTCAAACCAGAACATTAGAAAGATAATTTATCTAAGATAGTTCCTAGGAGCCACTTGGTTGAGGGTTTTGAAAAAATGTTGAAAGTCATCCAGAGGTATTTTACATATGAGGTAAGATTCAACATAATATACCAGAATCACATTAGGTTTTTTCTACACTTCACAGGAAAGGATTTGATGAACATCCATTTCTGTCTGTTTAGGAGTAAGGTAAAAATGGTTGATAGGGTCCAATACAAGTCCAAGGCTGTGGACACCAATGTTTTCCACTCAGGTTTGATCATGATGCATGTAATGGAAGAATTGAAGAAAATAAACTTGACTTGGGAGAAATTCATTGTCTTTGCTAATCTTCATCTAGATGTAGCCCCTACCCCTCAATCCAGGTTGTAGAGCCCTTTTCCATCTAGTAGTGTTGCCAAAGAAGAATCAAGAAAAAAGACAAAGGGAAAACACATTTCCCAAGACAAATAAGTTCCTAAGGAAGTTGAATAAGAAGAAAGGGAATCTCATCACTCCCCACAAAGGGAACTTTCACCTCAGCCTGCACCTAAACTAGAGGAAATTCCCTCAGCCAAAAATACAACCAAAAAGGGGATAAAGCTACATTTTCCTTCACCTGTTGTAGCAGTTGAGACAATAGCTAGGAGGACCTTCAACAGATCATCAACCCATAAGGAAAATGCTGAAAAAAAAGTCATAACCAAATATTTTGTCCAAGAGAAGGATAAGGGTAAAGGTGACATTGCTGGGAAGCCCATTGAGGTCATGACCAATTCTCCTGTTCAGAAGAAAAACAAGGGTAAGGGTGAAAATATTGAGGAGGGTGTTGAAGTCATAAACATCACCACTCCCCCTGATAACCCCACCTTCAAGAGATTGATCAGACAACTCAGGGATGATAGAAATGAAATTGTCCATTTGAAGGGAGAAATATTGACTGAGAGGAAAAAGGTGAGCGAACTCATGGAAATGTATAATTAGAACCTTGATTTGGCTAGATTTACAGTAAGAAGATTCTTTCCCCTCCATAGGAAACTTTAGACTTTGTACAGGGAGAAAAAAATATTACAGTCCCAGAACAAAAAACTTAAAGAGGAGTTGCAACCCTTCAAGGATGATCTAGCCTAGAGGAATCTTAATGTACTAGCTCAAGATGAAACTTAGAGAAGTTATCCTGCACCAGAGAGAAGTGTTGTTGCAACAAGGAGAAGTGCCATATTAAGAAGATGAAGTGGAGAGAATGAAAAACCCCATTTTTGATGATGATCAACTTTTGCATCATAAAGTCTCGGGGGAAGTGTGACAAGTTTACCTATTGGAGGCATATACATAATTATAATCCTTCTGCTAATATGTTTTGGGTTTTTTGAGGCTCATTACATGACATAGAAAAATACAGAGAATTTTGGAGCTCCTGGAGGTACGGAATCATCCATACAGATAGGATAGAAGATTCTCTACGGAAAGAACTGTGGAATCACCTAGCCAGACATAAAGTGGCAGTTTGCTACGAAAATTTGTTTCAGAACAATTTTCACAGGTGGGCGCTACAAAAACCGCTACTGAATGCGCTATAGAATTTGATGCAGAACAATTTTACATAGGCCGGCATTACGAAATATGCTACCAGTTGCGCTACGAAAAGTTGCTACGAACTAGCTGATATAGTCAGTAGTTTTGAATTCGCTACCTCTTTTAGCTTTGATGAATTTCGAGGGAACCAATGGTCACCAGGTGGCAGATGAAGCTTAGCACAAATTCTTGGAGGACACATGGCATTGGTGGAGATGCACCCAAGAAACAACAAATCATTTCATGATTATCTTGTTAGAGTTTTTACCAACATGATCCATGTTTCTCGCATTCTGTTAGTTCCACTTGTACAGATGTTAGATTGGCATTTTTTTGTGGAAAATCATAGGTTAGAGAGGCTAGCTCACATATCAAGTTGTTGTTAATTGTTTAGACTATAAAGACAATAGGAGAATGTTGTTTTGAGGTTTGAATGGTTGAGCATAGCTCCCTATTGTAATATTTTGACTAAACAAATCCATACTCTCGTTTATGTATGAGATCTGAGATATTTTGATTAATAGAAGCCAACCTATTTTCATTATCTTGCTTATTATTACTTTGAATTCTCATTATTGGATGATCGTTATGAGATGTTATAGTTGTGTTATAATGGATGTTTGATTATGATGTTGCTGTAAATATTTTCAATGTTTTAAAATTTAGTTCATGAGGTTCTTGTGATTGAGTTTTTATTCACCTATTTACTAGAAGGCCCGATGCTTATAGCAGACCTATTCATATTCCTCACCAAGTATTCCATCTACTCACATTTATCCTTAAACCACTGACTGAAATTAACCAAAACCTCATTTTCTTATGCATACTAGCCTAGATGTTTTGTGTTGGAACATTGCTATTCTGAGTTTTTTCCATTTGACATTCTATCATAAACCTATCTTTACAAACTTATTTGATGGATGTTGGGATTATCCTCTTGAAATATGAGGGTGACTCTCATTGCTAACATTATTGGAGCCATTGCCAAGGAATGAATTGAAAACATTTACTTGGGATTTAACGACAAAGAAATATTGATTATGAAGGTGCATTAGAAATCAATACATTGAAGATTGCAACTTGCACCTGGCGACTCCATTGTTTCAGTTGTGGATCCCAGAGGAAGACACATGAGGTGTAATCCATATCTACCTATGGAAACACCTGAAGCTGACCCATAGAATATTATCAAGAAAGGAAAATATTCTCAAGAAGGATTTTCATCTATTGTACTAGGTACTTCTGGTCATTTTCATGATTCCACTTTTAATACACTAGTAGCTATATCCAGTTCTCCTCTCTTACCCTTTGTTGAAGTTTCTAGGAATTTGGATTTTGAAAATTTTTCTGTTGATCACTCTTCTTTTAGTCCCAAATTGAAAGAAAAAATCTTTGAATCCCTTTCCTCTCCTGATATTGTAAGTTGGTTTAGACTTGAGAGCTTAGAATATTTTCCTACCTTGGGTTCTCCTACTCCTCCTTCTATCAAAATTGTTGTGACTAAAGAGGAGGAAACCTCATTTCCCTTGGAGCCTAAACCATATTCTTCCAAGACTCAACCTATTTCTATGAAAACTGAAATATCTCCATCCAACCTCCCTCTTTCTCCAAAAACCAAAGTTGCAGCTGTACCTGTCAAGACTCAATCTCCCCCTTGTTCTCCTAGAATTCACAATCCAATGGTAGGTGCTAACCTTCCTAGAAATAGGGTGTATTCTATAGTGGATGCTAGGTATGCCCCTCTTGTATTACCTCAACCTATGCATTCTATCCCAGTTGGAGACTTCCATAAGTACATGCCCAAGTTCACAGGGGAGGAAGACATGACTACAAAAGAACACCTTGCAGCCTTTTATAGTTATGTGGACAACCTTAATATTGAGAATGAAGATGTACCGATGAGAGTATTTGTACAGAGCCTCGATGGTGAGGCTAGGAAATGGTTTAGGGGTTTGACTCCTGGATCTATTGCTGAAATTGAAGCTTTGGATGATGCTTTTCTGAGTCATTGGGGGGATAAAAAGGATTTCCTATATTACATTACATAATTTGGGTCACTTAAGAGGAAAGAGGGGGAATCCATTTTAGACTTCTAAAAGAGATTTAATAAAATGTATAACAAAATTCCCACTGAAATAAATCCTACAGAAACTTCTGCCAAGATTACCTATGCGAGTGATTTTGACCTTGAGTTTTGCCTCCTCTTGAGAGAAAGAAGATCTACCTCTCTAGTTCATATTCAATATGAAACCTTGAAGGTAGAATCTAACATATTGGCAACTGACAAGATTAGGGGAAAATATGATAGAGAGAGAAGAAAAAGTAGGGTTGAAGCTTCAACCTATGATTCCCCTATTGTCCACCCTCAAGTCGATGAACTAACAAAATTGGTAAAATCACTTTCTGTTGAAATGGAAAAGTTAAAACTTGAAGGAAAGTAGAATTATAGGAACACACAAAATGTTGATAATAGAGAAAATTTCAGAAGACCAAATAATGCCCCTCATGTCCTCCAAAGAGATCAAAGAAATAGGGATAGGGGTGATCAAAATTCCTTTCCACTCTCCAAAATAACCTTGTTGATGATAAGGAAGGAGAGGATAAAGAAAGAGATCCAAAAATCCATTTTATTGGTGACACCTCTCCATCCCCTCAGTTAATCCAATCTACATATGAGGAGTATCTCATGGAAAACCAATTGAATGAATTGAGTAAAGGGGAAAAAAACAATGATAATCCAACTAAATACAACCTAAGGTCAAAAACAAAAGATGGAAAACCTAACACTTTTGATCATCACACTAAAATATAAAATTATGCTAAGGCCGTGGCATATTGCAACAAAGAAAAAGAGGCACAAAATCCTCAAGCAGTGGTTAAGATCCATGTCCCAGAAATTAAGGAGATTCTGAAATCTCCCTCCTCTTTTAGCTTTGAAAGTGAGATTCAAAAGATCAAAATACCAGTACCTTTTTTAGAGCTGATTAAGAATGATGAATTTAAAAAATATCTTTCCAAGATGTTGTAGCCTGAACCTTCTTCTTATTCCATAGATTCAATCAATCTTCAAGATGAAAAAACAACAGTCATATTGGGACCTTTGGTAAAGGATAGGGATGACTCTTCCCCTCATTTCTACACATCATTAAATATTCATGATAAAGTGTTTCACAAATGCTTGATGGACTTGGGTGCATATCATAACCTCATGCCTAAAACTATCATCGATGACCTTGGGTTGGAAATTACAAAAACATATCATGACCTATACTCATTTGAATCTATAAAAGTGAAGTGTATTGGGGTAATCAAAGACCTGGTTGTTACCTTCTTCCAATTGCCCGCTAAAAGTGTGGTCATGGATATTGTGGTGGTTGATGTCCCCCCTAAGTTTGGGATTCTCTTGTCAAGATATTGGATCAAAAGACTAGGAGGAACTTTGCATATTGACCTTTCATATGCCACCATTCCTGTATTTGGGGGAGAATACATAAGGATTTACAAGGAAGCACAACTAGATTACATCATCAGTGATGATGCCAATACAACGAACCACCCTATTTTTACAGTTGATATTGATTTAGGATCCAATATTTTATAGCTCAATGATGCTCCTCAATCACCTATTGAAATCATAAAATAGGCCATTAACTCTTGTGAAATTCCTCCTCATAATACCTCTATTTGGAAGATTTTTTTTGATGGAGCCTCTTCTAAGGAAGGTGCTAGTGTTGGGGTAGTCTTTATTTCCCCTACCCAAGATATCATATCTTTGTACTACAAGATTGAATTTGAAACTACAAACAATGTGGAAGAATATGAGGCTCTTGTTTTGGGTTTGAGGGCTGTTAAAGACATGAATATTGAAGAGTTATTAGTTTTTGGAGATATTGAATTAATTGTACATCAAATAAAAAATATGTATCAAGCTAAACACCCTAGGTTAAGGACTTACAAAAATGAAGTTTGGGATCTTATTGATAATTTCTTCTTAGCTTTTAATATCTCTTTTTTTCCAAAAGAAGAAAATACTATGCCAGATTCCTTGATTATTTATGTAAGTAATTTCATAGTTTTTTTTCCCCCTAAGCTCAAATATGATGTGGAAGTGAAGTATAAACACTCTATACCTGACAAGGCCAAATATTGGAAGGCCTTTGAGGATAATATTAAGATCAAAATATTTCTTGAAACTGTGAAGGATTTTTCTTCCTTGCATATTGATCAAGATCATGATTATGTCAAAATCCCTCATACTGATATTTTTATAAATAAAATTATTGACCATCATATTGTTCAATTTCTTAGTAACCATATTCCAAAAAAACTAGTCCCTTTGGAGATATTGTTTCACAGAAATGATGTTGTTGTGAAGGTTAAAGGTTCAATTGAAAATGTTGATGTGACTGAATGAAATTTAGGTACAGAGGAGGATCCAAAGTATGTGGAATTGTATAGCATCTTGTCAAAGTAACAAAGGGCTGAGTATGTTAAGCTTCTAAAGGATTTTGTTGATGTGTTTTCCTGGAAATATGAAGATTTACAAACATATGACACAAACATCATTGAACATAAGATCCCTTTGAAAGAGGAGACCAAGTCTTTTAGGCAGAAACTCAAATAGATAAATCCCATGTTGTTTTCTATTATGGAAAAAGAAGTGAAGAATTTGTTGGATGCCAAGATCATCATTCCTTTGAGGTACTCTAAGTGGGTGGCTAACTTGGTCCTTGTGAGGAAAAATAATGGGGAAATTAGACTCTGTGTTGATTTCAGGAATTTGAATAGAAGCTCTAAGAAAGATAATTACCCCTTGCCAAAGATGGACAACATTTTGTAGATAGTGAATAGCTCATATAAGATGTCTATGCTTTATGGATTCTCAGGCTACAATCAGATCTTTGTCTTACCTGAAGATAGAGAGAAGACAACCTTCACTACTCCTTGGGGCACATTCATGTATGCCAAAATTCCCTTTGGATTAATGAATGCAGGAGAAACCTTTCAGCGAGCAATGGATATTTCCTTTATTGGGGAGAAGGACAAATTTGTGGTAATTTATCTAGATGACATTACAATGTTCTCAAAATTTTATAAGGAGCATTATCATCATCTGAAAAGGGTCTTCCCGAAGTGCAGAAAGTTTGGTCTCTCTCTGAATCCTAACAAGTCTTTGTTTGCTATGAAGGAAGGTAAGTTATTAGGACACATTGTATCAACATAAGGGGTAATAATTGATCCAAGTGGAGTAGAGGCTATCCAAACTTTATCTCTTCCTATAACTAAGAAAGAATTTCAGTCTTTCTTGGGTAAAATCATTTTTATAAGAAGATTTTATCTCTAACTGTGTTGAATTGGTTAAGTACATTACATTCATTCTTTTGAAAGGAAATGATGTGAAACAAAATGTTGAGGCCCAAGATTCTTTTGACCAAATCAAATAGGCCTTGACTGAAGCACCTCTTCTCATCAACCCTGATTATTCCAAAAAGTTTCTGATATTTTCCTTTGCCTCATTTGACACATTGGATGATGTCTTGCTTCAGAAAAATACAGAGGGGTTAGAGCAGCCTATCTCTTTTTTCAGAAGATCATTGAGGGATGCGGAGATGAGGTTTGTGTTATAAATAAGAGGTGTGCTTGTTTAGCCATATAACATATATCAATATTGTCACCCAACCATAGGCCGAAGCCACCCCCGAGCACATTAACCTTGACAGAGAATAATTTTGGAAGAAAACCCTAGGCCTAATATCCAATCAATGTAGCGTACCTCTCTACAAAGCTATCACACAAGGCATAAATTCCAAACCATAACCAATAGAAAGTCCAAGCCTAAACTGAGAATACAAGTGGCAATAGTTGCAACTGCAACTACAACTACTCTCTAGTCTTGTGCACTTACTTAGTTTCTGTAGTGCGCACTGTTACATTTCTATAGTTGTGAGTTGTGTGTATCAAATGAGATCCAACTTCCTGTATTTATACTGCTCCTCCTTAGTTGTCTGGGTTGAATTCTCATTTTGGAGGCTAAAAACTCAATATTAAATATTTCCTTTAGACGACTTTTCTTCTAGGGTTATGTCCAATGCTTTAGGGTTTCTTCTTGATTCCCAGAATATTCTATTCTTGTTAGGGTTACACATGGAGGTTAATACCTCCCGTAGATACCATAATATCAACACTCCCTCCTATCTAGGGAGGTATTGAAGGCAATGTTCTTGAGCACAAACATACCATTCAAGTGGTAGCATAATCATAGCCATATAGGTTATCTCATGATTAGATCACGATCACCATCATCACTATCAGTATCATTTGATAGAATCAACTACATAATCTCTAGAATCCATACTCCATTTGAGTAATCAGGCATGATGTTGAATAAGTCACTCACTCCACATATTTATACAAGAACCATTCTTCTAATATGGACATATGTCCTAGAAGAATAACTATTCCAATAGATGTTGGAAGCCATACCATGGGCTACAAGGACTATTCTTCTAATCCAGACATACATCCTAGAAGAATAAATGCCCTGGACCATTTTCCGCCTGGAGAATGTTTGTCCACTAGAACACTAACTATCCATCTAGTTGAGAATCATTTTCAACACTATTGATAGTCTACATGAGAATCAGAACAATGTCATTCAATAGAACACAACTGTGTCTATCCATAGTAGTACAAAACTACCATCCAGTGGTACACAAGCACACCAAGTATCACATGATTACTTAATCAGTGACACATAGTCACAAACAGTCAAACATATCCACCACAGTAGCATACATCTAGTGTCCAGAGACATACAATCTCCATAGAAATCATAGCATTTGATATCAATGTTTATAGAAAAAATATCATGATATAAACTGATTCATCTGAGCCATTATTCCACTCACATCTGTGAGATCTGGAAGAGCATATGCCCTCATAAAGTAAAACATCATCCATGGGATATCTAGACTATTCTTCTCAAGAATAGAAGAATAATTGTCCCTAATTTTTTAGCTTGGACCATTCACCTAACTAGGCCATTCCTCCAGCACTAGTCATAGTGCAACCTAGAGAGAATGAGTCTTCCCTAGGGAATGCTTGTCTTTGATTGTTGAACCTGGACCATTCATCTGACACTAATCATAGTGCAACCTGGATATAATGAGTCTTCCCTAGGGAATGACTATTCGGACCATTTCCTAATGGAAATGACTATCCTTCACCAACCTCCAAAATGGACCATTCTTCAAAACTTCTCACAACTATGAAATTCAAAAGAATGATTGCTTGATGAGGTGGACCATTCTACTTGACCACTACTCAGAGTGACTACCAAGAAGAATGATTATCCTAGACCATTCTCCCACACTGTTCACAAGGGGAATCACTATCTATAGTACATCAACAATCTATTGAAGCATTTTCATTACAAAAATGACTATTCGATCTGGATCATTTTCTGAACTAGAAATGCCTGTCCATCAGAAATCTCAAACCACTTTCCAAACTGGAAAGGAACTGCTCATCCTGGACCATTTTTCGAACTGAAAATTAACCGTCCATAAATCAATAACACATTAGTGCTCCCTCCCAACCTAGGAGTAATCTCTTCCTTTTTCAATAAGAAATTCATCTGCACAAGCCCCAACTTGCAAATTTTTCATCTTGGATAGAAGGTTTACCAAAATATTTGTTATCTTCTCATCTGCGGAGATATATTGGAGAACCATTTCTCTTTTTTTGGACTTCATCATGAAGAATGTAATGATTTATCTCAATGTACTTTGGTCTGTTATGGAACACTGGTTTTCTATGAAGGCTTCATGTAGCTCTGATCATTACAATATATATCATGGTCGAATTCAACACTTTTATTTCCTACTAGATCATCACATCATGGCAAGGCTCAAATTGAAACATATCCAAGTAACACTTCTTCTGTCATCGTGAGAGTTTTCCATGGATTAGAAATCCATCATCCCAGACTTTTGAGTAACTATTCTGATACACTATCTTTGTCATAGAAAGTTTTCACCACGCTTATGCTGCATGTATAATAACTGGTTGTTCTGGATTTTTCTTTCTTTCTTGGAATCTTCATGTTCTTCCTCATGTTTCTCTTTATCTCTTGGTTCCATCGAGTCTTCTATATATTCCATGCCCTGAAGATTCCAACTTCTTCCTTTCATCATAGGATCATGGATGCATATGGACAACCAAGGATACTTTGAGGCTTCTTTTAGAAGAAGACTTCTTCTAAACACATGTTGCTTATCATCGATGCTACTTTCAATGGGAACAAGGACAGATACTTCATAATCCTCAATGGATCATATCATTTAGGATTATATCCCTCCTAATCCTTTCTCCATACATGAATGCATGCTCTTCTTTTGGAATTATGTAATTAGCTCCCTCCATCTAAGAGAGTCCACACTTTTGTCTTCATCCTTATTTCCTTTTGCAAAGTGTCACAAGTATTTTTCTAATTTCCTCTTGATTGTCGACTTCTTTCTATTTTGACTTCTTTTGGGTATCTTCAGGCTTGATTCTGATTTCATCTTATCTAGCAGTTGTTAGTTATATAATAGCTTTCACAGGAATTGTTACCAAAGATTGTCAACATACTTCATCCTTTTCATGTGTATTGCTTGACTTGTAGTCACTATAATAACAATCCTTATCCTTTCATAGTTATTGTTTTCCTTGAACATATTTTCTTCTAAGAAATAGATATACATGATATGTACATGAACTGTGTAAAGATGATATATACAAGAGATTTGAAGATTATTTTTACCTTGACTTAGAAGAAGACGTTTGTTTTATCCCGCCTAACTTTATTTGAGGGTTCCCTTTCTTTGACAATTGTTTCTTCATCTGTTTCCTTCCTTTTTATTAAATCAAGACAATGATTCTTATAGTGACCATATTTTCAAAAGCTGAAGAATTATATCTTTGACATATAAATTTCTTGATTTGGTTTCTTCCTTGAGCCAAACTTCTTCTTATTCCTGAAAATCTTGAGCCTTGCTGTGAAATCTTGATCATCGTATTTCCTTTGGGGTTTCTCTTTTTCATTAATCCTTGATTATTATTGTGCACAACAAGTCCAAAGTTATTCAAATGTGGGATAATCCTTTCTTGTGTTCATGCTTGCGGAAATTGCATCCCATGTCTTGGGAAGACCATTGAGTACTATATTTACTAGTTCCCTCTCTAAAATGATTTCATCAATAGCTTGTAGTTGATCTCTTAACTGAGATATTATCACATGGTATGGTGTTATGTTGCCATCATCATTCATTTTCATGTCACGAAGATCATTCTTCAGACTCATTACTTTTCCAATGTTTATGCCTAAGAAGAGGTTAGTTAGGGCATCGTACATCTTCTTAGATGAGTCAAGATGAGAGATTTAGGGTATCAAGTGGTCTTTTACAGAGTCTACTATGATACTCATGGAATTTATGTCATTTTCCTTAATTGCAACATTTTGAAGTTCCTTCTTCAAACTGTGGTTCCACAATCTTTCCTTTCACGATATCCAACACTTTATTCTTGGCAAGGATGAATTCAATCATTGTTTTCCATGCTCTAAATTTATAATCCCCTTCTAACTTGTTTTTTGACTTCAGAGAGTGAGTCATGACTGCCTTGACTTGGTCAACCTTTGACTTTGACTTGGTCAACATTTGACTTTTACCAAAAAATCAAACTTGGCGTCTTAGATTGCTAAGAGTACCAGGAGGTGCGTTGGGTTAGGGAACACTAGGATATCCATAAATTAGTTCAATATGTTCACTTAAGGTGCCTCAAAAAGAGGGTTACAGTTTCGTTGTTGCAGCAATAATTGACTGCAACTGCAACTGTAACTAAGAAAATATTCCCAATCTATCTTCCAGTGGTTAGACTGTCCAAAGATAGTGTGGGCCCATAACCTGTTAGAAAGAATAGGTGTGATCATTTAACCATAGACAATATAGAAATATTTGCAACCAACCATAGGTTGAAGCCTCCCCCGAGCACCTCAACCTTGACAGAGAATAATTCTGGAAGCAAACCCTAGGCCTAATATCAAATAAATGTAGCATACCTCTCTCCATACCTAGCACACAAGGAAGAAATTCCAAACCATAGCCAATAGAAATTCCTATCCTAAACCGAGAATACAGGTTGCAGTAGTTGCAGCTGAAGCTAATCTCCAAACTTGTGCACTTACTCAGTTTCTATAGTGCACACTCTTACTTTTATGCAGTTGCGAGATGTGTGTATCAAATGAGGTATGGCATCCTGTATTTATACTTCTTCTCCTTATCTTTCTGGGCTGACTTCTCATTTTAGAGGCTAAAAACTTAGTATCAAATATTTCCTTTAACCGACTTGTCTTCTAAGTTTATGTCCAATGGTTTAGGGTTTCTTCTTGCTTCCTGAAATATTCTATTCTTTTCAGGTTTACATGTGGACGTTAATACCTCCCACAACTAACATAATATCAACACTCCCTCCTAGCTAGGGAGGTATTGAAGGAAATGGTCTTGAGCACAAACATACCATTTAACCAGTAGCATCATCATAGCCATACAGGCTATCTCATGATTAGAACACGATCACCATGATCACTATCAGTATCATTTGATAACATCAACTGCATCATCTCTTGAATCCATACTCCATCTGAGTAATCAGGAATGATGTTGAATAAGTCACCCACTTCACAGAGCGATACAAGAACCATTCTTCTAATATGGACACATTTCCTAGAAGAATAACTATTCCAACAGATGTTGGAAGCCACGCCCTGGGCTACAAGGACTATTCTTCTAATCCAGACATACAACCTAGAAGACTAAATGTCCTGGACCATTTTTCTCCTAGATAATCTCTGTCCACTAGGACACTAACTATCCATCTAGATGATAATCATTTTTAACACTACTGATAGTCTACATGGAAATTAGAACAATGTCATTCAATAGAACACAACAATGTCTATCCATAGTAGTACACAACTACCATCCAATGGTACACAACCACACCATGTACCACATGACTACTTAATCAGTGACACATAGTCACAACCAGTGGAACATCTCCACCATAGTAGCATACATCTACTTTCCAGAGACATATAGTCTCCATATAAATCATATCATCCGATATCAACCTGCATAGAAACAATATCATGATATAAATTGATTCATCTGGGCCATTATTCCACTCACTTCTGTGATATATGGAAGAGCATCTTCCCTTAGAATGTAAAACATCATCCATGGGATGTCTGGACTATTCTTCTCAATCACAGAAGAATAATGGTCCCTAATTTTTGAGCCTATACCATACACCTAACTGGGATATTCCTCTGGCAGTAGTTGTTAGAAATAGAAGTCACCTTCAGATTGCATAGAAGGTAATCCTAGTACCCATCAGTTTATACAGTAAACATAAATGAGTTTTAAGAGGCCAAATGGAGAAGCCTCAATTAAAATAACGTTCTAACTCAAAAATTTGGACCGGTATGTGCAAGCAATTGAGGTCTACGATCAACTTCAGTCGGTAAGTTGGAGTAAATGTGAGTAGGAGGAAGACTTTGGTGAGAAAAGTGTAGAGTTTTGTCATGAACATCAGGCCTTCCAACAACMTAAGGAAGAAAAACTTAAACACAAGATCCTCTTGGATTCAAATTTCAAGGAAACTGAAAGAAATCATAACAACATTATAATCAAACATTCATCATAATACAGTCACAACAATCCATGCGAATCAGTCAATCATGAACTCTTTCAGTATCAGAGGCAAATAATATGGAGTAAGAAATCTAACTTAGATTAAYCAAGAATTCTCAAATCAAGACATAGACAAAGAACCAGTGGTCTTCATCAAAATATTACAATAGAAGGGAGCCTGGCTAAACCATTCGACCTTAACAAAATACTAAAACTTCCTATATATACTCAGAAATGTTGCAACCACCAGGAGTGTGATCAGACCACTGCATTAACGTTTTCAGTAGGTGCCTTCTCTATCAGATTGTGCAGGCCTCCTCCTGTAAGATGCAAGCTAGGCACAGTTATGTGCTTTACAAGAAAATATGTCCATAAGGAAGCTTCGGATTGACAGTCTTCCTTCGTGACCACTCTCTACATGTTTTCCATTTATGGTTTGAGAAGAGGTCTCAATGGCCTCCCCCATCTTCAATTAATACCTTCATCGGGATGAGGATGAGGCCTGATACTCATGAATGCTCAGAAGGTTCCCACAAATTTTGAGAGTCAATCTTGATGTCTTGAGGACACACTGATCTTTTTCTATGACCAATATAGGCTCTTTCGGCCTTTGGCATGGCTCCTTTTCATCACTCCATCCTGCATGCGATCTCGGGTCATAACTTGGTTCTTATATCCAAAGGCTCTTCAGGATTTTGTCTTTCGGGATTCTTCACTCCACTTGATTTTAAATATTTCGATGACCAAACTTGTGAAATAGCCTTATTCAGATCAATGAACAGACTTGCTTTGAATTTGACAGCCACGATTGCTTCCTCTAAAACCCTAGCCACTAGTCTCTCAATGCTAAAATCTATGATTCACGAAACTGCAAATCCTTGGATTTGGCGCCATGCATCCCTCTGAATCGGACGACTTCTATCAATTTCAGGTTTTGGGAGTTCAGACCTTTGACAAACAACTTTAACAACATTTCAAACTCCCAATTCCCATGATTATTTTCCACTGTCGATCTCTCCTAATGAGACCTACAACCCATATTAAATCTTTTCTTGACCTTTTGACTTGGTCTGCAAAAAGGAGAGGCAGGGAAAAATTATAGTCTTAGTTAGAAACCACAAACCCACAGGACTCTGACAAGTTCATGTGATAACATTTGGCTCCACAGGGGATGGCATGCTCCATGTGAGCTGCCAAGAACAAGTAGTTCCAATGCCTTAGTTGTTGGGTTATGGAGTCACTTATTAAAAACAAAGTTAAAAGAAAAGAAGATATTTACGATGACATGGGAAGCCACTCCTGGCTTAAGTAAAAAACTTCTTCAGAAAATGCCCATTTACAGGGCTACCAAAAACTTCAACATCCTCCAAATCTTGCAACTTGTAAGTGTTATTTGAAAAAACCTCAGAAATTTTGAAGGGGCCAATCCACAAGGCCTCAAATTTACCATTCTTGCATTTATATTTTTTAGGTGCATCCCACTTGAGTACTAGATTTCCTAGCTGGAAATCCTCTTTGGTCACCTTCTTATCAAAGGCCTTCTTGATATTTTGTGATGGTCATGTGATTTGTCCAGTAGTTTCTCAATATTATGTTGCACTTCTGTCAATTGTTGTATTCTTATGATCATATCATCAAGTTCCCATTCGTAGTCTTGGAAGAATTTTTCCACAGGCAAGTCAAGATGAGATGGAAAAATTTCCTCAACTCCATACACAAGCTGGAAAGAAGAGACACCAAGGGCTCTCTTTTTTTTCACTCTGTCATCCCAGAAAGAAAATTTAATCTTTGAATCACATGCCTTCTTGTTGTCCTCTAACAAGCTTTTGATGATCTTAACAAGGCTCTTGTTATAGGACTATTCCAGTCTATTACCTTGGGGATAGTAAGTATTAAAGTCAATCAATATGATTCTAAACTATTCATAAAACTTAATCAATGGTTCAGCCTTGAACGCTGCAGCATTATCAGTGAAAATTTAGTTTGGATAGCCAAATCCTTCCATAATATCCTCGAGAAAACTAATTATTACTTTGTGGGAATCATTTCTTGTGGGCATGGCCTCTATCCACTTAGTAAATTAGTATTTGGAAGTTGAGATCCACTTATGCTTACCACTTGAAGCAAGATGAATTTTCCCAATAAAATCTAGACCCCACTGCTGAAAGGGCTCTGAAGCTACCACAGGATTTAGTGGAAAAGACTTGAGTTGTTTCTTTCTAGAGAATTTATGACACTTAATACAATCCATGATCTTTTCACATACATCAGTAAAGAGGCTAGGCCAAAAATACCCATCCCTGAGAGTTTTATAGGCTGTGGTTCTCCATAAGTGATGTCCCCCACACAAACTATCATGAAAATCATATATATTCTTTTGGGCTTCCTGTGGGTCTAGGCATCTGAAAAAAACTCCTGAAGGGTCTTTCCAATATAAGACATGATCAATCCGACAATATTTAATTGATTTGAGCTTCAAATCTCTTACCTTGTTCTTTTCCATGCCATCAGGAGGCTGTAACTTTTGTAGGAAAAATACAATGTCTTTGTACCAAGTGCATCCTGCCAATGGGAGTGTGACTTTAGAATCTTTATCAGACAACTCAGCTTGTCAATTCTATGAACAGTTGTTGATGAAATTGACCCCCAAGGATTTATAATTAGATTCATCCAATAACCTAGCTAAACCTTGACCTTTAACCAATTTGGTAGGCTTTATTTCAAGATCAAATTCAAGTATTTTGGCAATCCACTTGCTCCTTCTTCCATCTATGTCAGGCCGAATGAGGATCTCCTTCACAGAGGATGAAGGGACATATGCAATGAATTTTGAATGTAGCACATAAACTATAAAATATTTGAGATATTTAACCAAATAATAGCCCTCCTTTTCCATGATGTGATATTTTATTTCAACATCTCTCATTGCCCTACAAAAAAAGGAAATGGTCTTCTCTAACCCTTCGACATTTTTCTGCAATAAAAAAGTTTCTACTGTGTCAAATGAAGAAATAGAGAAAATCAAAAACTCCTTGGAGTAGTCAGGACTAATGATCATGGGTGTTATAACCCTAAATTGCACCACACATGCTTACCGGGCATCGGGCCAACTCATATCCCTTCTTTGCCAAAAATCTGCTGAACAACTCTTTGAAAATCCTCTTGTGTCAAGGCCCACGTGCCCTAACTCATTACTGCATGCGTGTGGACGCTGACTAACTCACTACAGCCCGTGTGTACCTAACAAAGCACGAAAAAAGGAAAGTTGCTGACGGAACAAAAAGCTATGGGTTAGTTAACTGAAACTCACGGCCATGCATGGCCGAGGGTTCGTCCAAAACCCTAGCTCCTTCTAGCCTATAAAAGAAGGGGTAGGGGTAATATTTGGAGGAGGAAACAATATAGCGAAGAAACTCTGCCCATTTACGTAATCCATTGTCCCAACCCTTTAGCCTTTCCTCATGCCAAAGGATATTTAACGCAAAGCAGTTGAAGGACAGAAGAAGAGGAGCCCAGGATCAGGTTCAAGGAGTGGTGGTCGGTCTCATCTTTTTTGTAAGTTGATTCACTTTTAGTAATAAAAAGAATACTTTTCCCATCCCAATGTATGAATTGTCTATGGTTTGATTAATTTATGCTTGATTTCTAACCCTTGAGTATAGAAGTAACATGCATGCATAGTTGTTGTTTGTCTTGAGTGCAGGTTATCTGTGGAAGGAGCAGCGCAAGAAAGTAATCGAAGAGCAATGGAGGATCTACATAGAACGACGATAATAAGGTTAGTGGTCCTTTTCCATGCATTTACTGTGAAAGAGGGATTTAAATCTTGGGTTGTAGGTAAAAAAGTAGTTTCTTTTCAATCAAAATCTGCATGCAAGTCTGACCCTAGTTTGCTAGTCCGTAGGGTGTTTTTCCCAACAACAGAATTGGCGACCATACTGGAGAGAATACTCTTTAGGGTTTATGGATTTATTTGTGTTTTTGGGTAGTTTAAAGATTAGTTTTTCTATTTTTTCTTTGCCTGTGTTTTTCTGTAAGGTCTATGCTAGCAGGGAGTTTGGTTTTCCATACCATCTTTCCCTGAATTTTGCTTGACTGTAGTCTTCAGGACACACATAGGTACACGCAGCCTACAGAAGGCCTACACGCATGTACCCATGCCCTATCTTCTTACAGCCCGCGTGTGAACGCTAGATGTAGAGATAACAATAGCGTGTAGGAATTTAGAGAACCTTAGAGGCAATCCTTCTCTTCCCTATCAGAATTTCACATTCTCAGGAGGTTTTCTGGAATCCTGTCTGATTCTTGTTGGTTCACAGTCCTATCTTAGATTGCCTTTTTCGCCTTATTATTCCTTACGTTATTTGTCTTTTCTGTTAGAAAGAGCACCAAGCCTTCAAGGGACCCTGGTTATCAATACCAGAGGCCTCTTCCTAGTCTACACTACCTGTCTTCATTTTTTTTTTCTTAGAATTTAGATATACATGTGGCCTGTACAAGGTTAGCCCACGTGTACACGCTTTATGTCTTTGTCCAGTACGCATTTGCACACGTGCTGTTTTAGTGACAATCACGTGATTGACAGGATACTTTTTGTTCAGGGTGGGGCAGTCATCCCCTCCTTTGATGAGAAGTATTCCTCTCAGGTGTTTGAGTCTAGGTTTGAACAGTCAGTAGGTTAGGTCATCTTACCCTTAGCTCGCTTTTTCTCAGTTAATAGTTGACAGAAAATATAAAAAATAAAAATAAAAAAAATTATGGTTTTTAGACAAGCATGAGAGTCTTTGTTTGTTGTTTTTTATTGCCATTGTGTGATTCTTTACTCTGATTCTTTGTGATCTGCGCTTTAAGCCAGAATTTGTTTTTTGTCGTTTTTTTCTTGTCGGTATTTTCCCTTTGTTGCTTTACTAGCACTTGAATAAAAAAAAAATCTCTTTTTATTTTCTTCTTTGGTTGAAAGGTGTGTTTCTGCATCATTAACTAGGGAAAAGTATTTTGTTTCGTAAGTTTTTTCAGTCCACTTAGATCATAAGTAGCTCGTAGTCGAGTGAAATTCCTTTAATTTTGCTATATAAAATCCTAGAAAAATTAAAAAGAAAAATAAATCTTTCTTTGTGAAAAGTTGTTGAAATTTTGCATTTAGTAAAAGTCTTTTGTTTCCAACTTTTTTCATTCGTTTTTTATTTCATCTTTACACATCATCAGTTTCACCCTCATACCCCTTTACGTAAGAAAAATCCATAAAAGAAACGCTAATTTAAAATCTACTAGACTTTTTGTTTGTAGGGTTCACAAACTAGTTCAGGACTAGGGCCTTGGATTAGGTTGGAGAGGAAACTCTCCAAGGCCATTCAAAACCAAACATTAGAGTATATGATAGGGAGTGTCTAAGTCCACTTTCATGGAAGTTATCCGGGACCCCCCTCTAACACAGGGGATAAACACGAGGTCGCGTGCGGAAAGGTAGTGGAGATAACCCCTCCAAAGCCAGACCAATCATAGTGGAGAACACATATCAAGGGCTTGTTTTGGGATTCTATCGTTTTCATTTGCCATGGGGCTTCATGGGTCTTGAATCTGTTCGAGGTCCTCAGTTGTCTTCCAGACCATTTTCTCTCGATACCCTTGACAGGTTTTGGGCTTGATACCCTGCTCATTGTGGTCTACTCGACTTTCGCCTGTACCCGTCTGGCAACTGTTCATGTGTTGGCAACCTAGTTGCCAATATTTTTAGGGACATACACGAGTGACTGCGGGGGTATACCGTAGTACCTAGGAAAAACATCAGGACATGCTTTACAGAGTATACCTGGAGGGTGCTTCCGTATTCAAGTTGCACTTGCACTGGTAAGTTTCTCTAGTGTTGGTTGTTGTAACTGTTCTTCCAAATAGTTTAGTGATTGCTTGTATTATCTCGTAGGGGCTTCTTTTTAGTGTGTGTTACTTTTGAACGTGTAGAATACCTTAGCGTGTCTTGGATATTCTCACACAGTGGATGATCCCGAGCTCCGCTGATCACGAAGGCTTCTTGGTCTGTCGCTAGTTACACTGGAGCCACCCCCGCCACCATTAAGGCAGAAGCTAGACCAACAAGGGTCTTTTGAAGCGACTGGGTTACAAACCTTTGTGCTCGAACAACTATCGGAGGAATC
This sequence comes from Picea glauca, assembly GCA_000966675.3. Classification (NCBI taxonomy): domain Eukaryota; kingdom Viridiplantae; phylum Streptophyta; class Pinopsida; order Pinales; family Pinaceae; genus Picea; species Picea glauca. Next base: position 578,013 of record JZKD02S2345196.1, read on the forward strand.
AACCACCAATATTGGCTCAGTTGAAACCCCAACCACTGATTTCTTGGCACCGTTTATTGTACCGACCCAATTTCATGAACTCCAATCAGTGCCTCATGCAGCTATGGAAACAAACGTTGTTACTTCTTATGGGAATTCTTCCATTCCCACCACAGTTGCTACCATAGGAGAATCATCTCCTAACTTATCATCGTTGGTCTAATCCACCATGGTCTCGGCCGCAACTACATCGCACAGTGGACTGAACCCGTCTATGGAGGTGGCCACAAACCCCTTCACACCTAATGCGACAGACCCTCTGTTCTCATACGGTATGCCTAGTTCAGGTACAAGTCTTGCACTAACCTACTCCACTTTACAGACTTTGGGTCTGGGGGCAGGGAGCTCTAGCGCTCCTCTGCAAGGTCAACTTGGGGGTACTCCTATCCCTTTTAACACTTTTCCTTATGCAGGAGGTCATATTCCTCCTTCGTCCCCTTCACTTGGTAGACCGCATCAGTAGTTCATTGGGCAGCCTACACAGACTAGTTTATTTGGATCAGGGAGTCAAGGAACACCTGCATATAGTATGCCAATAGGTTCAACACTGTTTTTTTGGAACGTTTTCCCATCTGGGGGCAATCCCATTTTTGGACAATCTACTCTTGCGCAGGTTACTATTCCTGCACAGGGGGCACATATAGTAGGACCTTGGAACTCAAGACAAGGATCCATTCCTGCCTCTGGAATGCCATTATGGGGTAATTCTTTCCATAGTCAATGGAACCCTGGACAGACTACTATGCCTCTCCCATCAGGACTGGCATGGGGTAATCCTTCCCAAATTCCTTCAAACATGATTCATGCCCAACACTCTATGTCCTTTATGGGAAATCAGTTGATGATGTCTCCATAGATGCAAAATACTTACGCTGGCGAGGGCCATGGTTTCTACCAGAATCCGGGCCAGCAGCCAAACTTTTCTTGGCAACCTGGTGCTAGTCAAACTCCAGGACCCTTTTTCCCAGGCTATTAGCAACAACCCAAACTACCATTCCTGGTGAGGTTACACTTTCCATATTTGACAAGGCTGTTAAATGATCCTATTTGTCATGATCCACGTTGGCCTCCTATGCCAATGAAGTTGCCTTCGGACATTCCAAAGTTCGAGGCCAAGCCTAATGAAGATCCAGGTGATCATGTGACTACCTTCCATCTTTGGTGTTCATCTAACTCATTGAAAGATGACTCCGTACAATTGCGATTGTTTGAATGTACTCTTATTGGAAGTGTCGCGAAATGGTACATCGAGCTCGATAGCTCACGATACTCTTCTTTTGGCGAACTGGCGATGGCCTTCCTTAACCATTTCTAGTTACCTATGAGATACGATACTGGCACATAGCTGCTCACCAATTTTGAACAGACAACAACGGACCATATCTCTGATCTTATCTGAGAATGGAGACGCCGGAAGAGTGTAATCAAAGTACCCATCCCACCAACATTCCTGCTTGAGTGGTTCCTTAAGTCTTTGGTCCCACAGTTATCCAAAGACGTTGTGACTTCTAGAGTTTTCCCCGAAGAAGATTCCATCATGAGGGCTCAACAGTTTGAGCTCATCTATTCTCAGTCTGGTTTATTATATAACATCTTGCTAGATGTGCCACGTTCAATACTGGATAAAACTAGATAGAGAGTTGGACCACATGCCGATGGTATCACTGGTTCAACACAAACCAAGGCCACTGAGCAATTGAGAAAACAATTGTAACAGTTATAAATACAACACACAGTGGCTAGCCAAACTACTTCTTTGGCTACTCCCCCTACCCAAATGTCGAAAGTACACTCTGTGCATTCGACTAACCCAAAGGCCCCCCAACAGCCTGAAGGGAATAAAAAAAAATTAAAGAAGGGTAAGGGGGATAAAAAACCCACTGATAATGCTGGTGAGGACAGCACAGAAAAACGGAAGGAGAGGTATCCGTGAAACTTGTGCATGGAAGACCACCCGACCCATATTTGTCCTCGACATGCAGAGGCCCAAAAGTTTTTCACTGAGCAACAACAGTCAGTGTTGACTAATCCATTTCAATATGGGCAAAATTTAACTCAAGCCTCTACAAGCATAGAAGGGGGAAGCTAAGAAACCTTCCCTCCTCCAAACAATCCCTCATCCACAAATGTATATATGGTTAGGGGTGATGCTTTCACAATGACTAGATTGCACGACTCTAGTAAAACAAGCGCTTCTGAGAAGGGTAAGGAAGTTGATATCCCATATATTCCTCTATAGATTGAGAAGACATTGGGAGAAACAATGACACACATTCCAAAGGGTGCATTTAAAAAAGCTTCTCACAACCCAAATGCAAGGGCCGCCCCGAATTACTCTGTGGTGGAGGATTTATCACAAACCCCTTGTGCGATGTTTTCTTTGGAGGTCCTCCAAAGCTGCCCTGCTCAGAGGAAAGCCTTGTTAACCGCTTTGGGCTCTACTGAGACTTATAATTCGAGTACCATCATGTTAGATACTACCGAATTAAAACCTTGTCTGCCTTACCACGTAGCATTTCAGATAGTAGTGGCTCATCCCACGAAAACGTTTACACAGAATATCTTTTGCATGATGGTCGACGAGGGCGCCTCGACATGCATTATGCCATTAGCATGTTGGAAGGCCATTGGCCAGCCTACTTTGTCTCCATCACCTACTCTCCTCACTTCTTTTGACTGTCGTTATTTCCAACCAAATGGCATCGTTCCTTCTTTCCCTATGCAAATAGGAGGGAAAACCGTGTGTGTCGAAGTAGAGGTAGTCGATGCTCCCCTCGATTATAACCTCTTTTTAGGACAGAGTTGGACTTATGCTATGCAAGCTGTGGTTTCTACAGTTTTTCGAGTCTTGTTGTTTCTACACAAGGGTTGGATAGTGACCATCGATCAACTGTCTTTCTCCCGACCTGTCCCATCTTTGGGGGCATCCACGGTCCCCATGATTGATAATCCTCAAGCAAGTGTCATTAACGTAGGAGTTTGTTTGTGCCCATCCTTGATGGGTACCCTCGATTACCCACCTCCTCACGACGATGTCAAATTTATATCTAATCACTATAAGGCTGAGATTTTTCAAGTTTTGTTGTTCCGCACGACTTACTTTGAGGATCCTTGGATTCTTCCTTCCCCATCAACCACGATGGATGAGACAGGGACCCAGGCATGTCCATGCCCTTGTCAGCCACTGAGGTAGTGTACTCTTTAATCTATCAGTCTTTAGCTAACCTTGATCTGAATCCTGCACAAGAGTTAGATCCACTTATAGAGCCTATTTTGGCTCAAAGTTCTCTCACTAACGTCGATTCATTAGACTTATTCTTACCTTCTGATGAAATAGTAATCAAAGCAATGACTAGTCTGGACAAACCTTGGGAAGAGCTTCATCACATATCATATATTCTCCCAGAGTTAAGCCAAATCGAATAAGGAGAATTCACCGTTACCATAATGGGATATCAATCGTGTCCTATCAATCTCTTGGCTACGCAGGAAATTTATGCT
>JZKD02S2345196.1:591261-623786 GCA_000966675.3 Picea glauca
AATCCTTGATCTAAATGTACTTTGGTCTTTTAAGAAACACCGGTTTTCTATGAAGGCTTCATGTAGCTCTGATCATTACAATATATATCATGGTCGAATTTAGCACTTTTATTTCCTGCTAGCTCATGACAACATGGAAAATCTCAAACCGAAACATATCCAAGTAGGACTTCTTCTGTCATCATGAGAGTTTTCCATGGATTAGCAATCCATCATCCCAGAATTCTGAGTAACTATTTTGATACACTATCTCTATCATAGAAAGTTTTCACCACACTTCTTATGTGTACAAGATACTCTACATCAAGTTGTTTGAATCTGTTAGCGTCAGAAGTCACTCCTGGATTGTAGCAGGAGCAGAGCCCGATGCCCATCAATTTATGTCATGATTTGTTTATAAAAAGGGATGATCGAATGGAAGTTAACTCAAAACAATATTGTTCTAACTCTGAAACTATGCCAGGCATGCATGGGCAAGTGAGGTCTTAGATAAAATTCAGACAGTGAGTTGTAGTAAGGGTGAATAGGGGGAATACTTGTATAAGAGAAATGCAAAGGTCTATCGTAAACATCAGGTTTCTAACAGACTATAGGATAAAACATCTAAACACAAGATCTTATTACATTCAAACACAGAAAATCGAAGAATACAACAATGCAACAATAAATCCTTTATTGTAACATAATTGCAATAATTCATGTGAATCAGTCAATCATGAACTCCCTTAGTATGAGATGAAAACTAGATGGGGTAAGAAAATTCTCTGTCATTAAACAAGAAATCTTACATACATATGCATAACTAGAGAACTAGAGTGTCTATTAAAACTTTACAATCAGAAACTTCGCTCTACCATCCATCCTTCGAAAAATATCAAAACTAAGTATATATACTCTTAAACATTTTCCCAACAGAGGCCTCCTAGACTTTCGGGATGAGGCGTCTCTTCAATCAATTCTGGCTTGCACTCCTCTGTCATACGCCACCTTAATTCTGCATGGATCATGCCAGGGGGTAGCTGAGCCCTTAAATGTTGAATTATCATGCATAGGCTTCCCTAGTGAGTCGAGGACTTGGCATGGCTTCTACAGAAAGAACTAGTACAAAGGACCATCTCAGGCAGACTTCCCGTCGTGACATCCATACTTTGCAATTAATGAGTAAGGTGAGGTTTCAACCACCCTCTCTCTTCTTCATTTACTCCGAGCAGGTATCAGGGTTGAGATCAAGTTAAATTGCCACCTCGAGAACACGGTGATCCCTTCTGCAGCTATATCTGGCGCTTCGGCCCTTTGTGCAGTTCTTTCTATCGCCTCCAAGAGACTACGGATTGTGACCTTGTGCCTATATTCAAAGGTTCTTTCAGCGTTTCGAGGTTTTTGGATAGGAAGGAGCATATCCTTTCTCTTCAAAATTGCGATGGGAGAAATTTCGAGAGGGCCTAATGGGTGCCACACACCCCTCTCTGATCTGACGGTCCTGAATTGATTTGGTAATACTGTGGGCCCGGGTCCGGGACATCTTTGATGCTTCGTGTCTCGGGGATATGAAAGAGTTTCTCATTGCACTTCAAAGTCACGATGGGCGAAAAGGTAGAGGGCCTAATCATTCACCATGTGTCCCTCCAGGATGAACGGCTAAGATCGCTCTCAGCCCTTCGGGACCCGGCTTTCCAAATGACAAACATTAGCACCCCTCCTCCAGGCCTTCTCCTTTGTGACCAAGCACCAAAACCATGGGCCCGACTCTGGGTGATTTCGGGGCTTCGAGGTTTTGGATTTCAAGATGTGAGATGAAAAGGAACCTTTACCCTTCGAACTCCCAAGTGTCGATATGCCGACATGACTAGATCTTGCGCCATGCGTCACTGGATCAGATGGCCCAGATTTTTTCTTCAAATATAGGTGCTTTCTCTGACGCTATATCTCGGGTAACTTGGTATCCCTGATATCCTAGTGACCATCAATCATCTTTATAGATGGGTCTCGGCCACTTGACAACAAAAATTCGCCCGCTCGCTTGACTTGTAACCTGGAAAGATATTCTCCTGTGCTGCGCTTGGGCGCTTCTCGTGCAACCTGCAGACTTGGTTACTTTTGTGCCCAAGATAAAATTTGTTCCTAATAGAATCCATACAAGGTCTTCTTATATCTGCATACATGGGTCTCTTTCTAGTATACCTCAAGACCTTCAGATTTATTTACATAAGCTTCTTCCTCAAATTCTCTATTGGGAGAACAATGTTTTACAACCAATTGGTGTAAACTGCATTCCATGGATACTACAAGAGATATAATAGCTCAGATAGAGGTATATCTGGTTTACGGGACCAAGTTGTTATGATAGTCTTCTCCCTCCTTCTGGAAGAACCTTTAAATATTGCAATGCTTCCAATCGTAAGTCTTTTTCACACTGTTATTTATCATAACTTCCATTTCTTCTACTTGATTTATTCTTAGTGATTTCAAACAAAGATGGTAGTCTTTGTGATTCTCGGTATAATAAGTGGTTGTTTTTTATTTTTTTTTCTTTCTTGGAATATTCATGATCTTCCTCATGTTCCTATTTAGCTCTTGGGTCTATGGAGTCTTCTATAGATTCTATGCCCTAAAGATTCCAACTTCTTCCTTTCATCATAGGATCATGGATGTAGATGGACAACCAAGGATACTTTGAGGCTTATTTTCAAAGAAGACTTCTTCTGAACACGTGTTTCTTATCATGGCTGCTACTTTCAATGGGAACAAGGACTGATACTTCATAATCCTTAATGGATCATATCATTTAGGATTATCTCCCTCCTAATCCTTGCTTCATACATGAATGCATGCTCTTCTTGTAATCATCTCCCTCCATCTAAGAGAGTCCACGCTTTTGTCTGCATCCTTATTTCCTTTTGCAAAGTGTCACAAGTATTTTTCTAATTTCCTCTTGATTGCTGACTTCTTTCTGTTTTGAATTCTTCTAGGTCTCTTCAGGTTTGATTCTGATTTCAACTTATCTGGCAGTTGTTACTAATATAATAGCTTCCACAGGATTTGTTACCAAATATTGTCAACATACTTCATCCTTTTCATGTGTATTTCTTGAATTGTAGTCATTGTAATAACAATCCTTATCCTTTCATAGGTATTGTTTTCCATGAAGATATTTTCTTATAATAAATAGATATACATGATATGTACAGGAACTATGTAAACATGATATATAAAAGATATTTGAAGAGTATTGTACCTTGACTTAGAAGAAGAAGTATGTTTTATCCTGCTTGAATTTCTTTGAGAGTTCCCTTTCTTCGACAACTGTTGCTTCGTCTATTTCCTTCCTTTTTCTTAATTCAGAACAATGGTTCCTGTAGTGACCATATTTTTGACAGTTGAAACATTGTATCTTTGACATATCCTTTTCTTGATTTGGTTTTTTCCCTAAGCCAAACTTCTTCTTATTCCTAAAATTCTTTAGCCTTGTTGTGAAATCTTGATCATCGTACTTCTTTTGGGGTTTCTCTTTTGCATTAATTCTTGATTATTCTTGTGCATAGAAAGTCCAAAGTTCTTCAAATGTGGGATAATCCTTTGTTGTGTTCATGCTTGTAGAAAATGCATCCCATATCTTGGAAATACCATTGAGTACTATATTTACCAATTCCTTCTCTGAAATGATTTCTTTAATAGCTTGTAGTTGATATCTTATCTGAGATATTCTCACAAGGTATGGTGTTATGCTGTCATCGTCATTCATTTTCATGTCACGAATATCATTCTTCAGACTCATTACTTGTCCAATGTTTCTAACTGAGAATAGGTTAGTTAGGCCATCATACATCTTCTTACATGAGTCAAGATGAGAGATGTAGGGTATCAAGTGGTCTTTTACAGAGTCCACTATGATACTCATGGCATTGATGTCATTTTCCTTTAACATCTCCATAATTGAAATGTTTTGAGGTTCCTTCTCTCTTCCTTCATCAAACTGCGATTCCACAATATTTCCTTTCATGATATCCAACATTTTATTCTTGGAAAAGATGAATTCAATCCTTATCTTCCATGATCTAAATTTAGAAGCCCCTTCTAACTTATTTTATGACTTCATAGAGTGAGTCATGACTGCCTTGACTTGGTCAACCTTTGAATTTGACCAAAAAATTAAACGTGTCATCTTAGCTTGCTGACAGTACCAGGAGGTGCGTTGGGTTAGGATGCACTAGGATATCCAAAAATTGGGTTAATCTCTTCACTTAAGGTGCCTCAACAAGAGGGTTATGGTTTCGTTGTTGCAACAAAAAATGACCGCAACTACAATTATAATTGAGCCTGTCCTCCCAATCTATCTTCCAGTGCTTAGACTATCTGAATATAGTGTGGGCCCATAACCTGTTATAAATAATAGGTGTTATCATTTAACCATACACAATATAGCAATATTTTCACCCAACCATACGCCGAAGCCACCCCCGAGCACCTTAACCTTGACAAAGAATAATTCTGGAAGCAAACCCTGGGCCTAATATCCAATAAATGTAGCATACCTCTCTCCAGAGTCAGAACATGAGGAAGAAAGTCCAAACCATAACAAATATAAATTCCAAGCCTAAACTGAGAATACAGGTTGCAGTAGTTGCAACTGCAGCTACTCTCCAGACTTGCGCACTTACTCAGTTTCTGCAGTGTGCACTCTTACTTTTCTGCAGTTGCGAGTTGTGTGTATCAAATGAGATATGGTGTCCTATATTTATACTTCTCCTCTTTATCTTTCTGGGTCGACTTCTCATTATGGAGGATAAACACACAATATTAAATATTTCCTTTAGCCGACTTGCCTTCTAGGGTTATGTCTAATGCTTTAGGGTTTTTTCTTGCTTCCTAGAATATGGGTTTTGAACCCTCATTTTAAATAATGTATTGTTACAATGCTGAGAGGCCATATTTCCCAAGAAATTATTAAAAGGCCAGTGTGCCCAAGAAATGTAATTTTTTTATCATTATTAATAATAAATACATTGTTGGCTACTAGACGGACAAGGACTAGAGTTATAGGGGGCTATGATTCCACAAGAGAGAGGGCTTGAGGGGATATGTGTTTATTTCCTATTTTAATTACCCTTTTGTCTAAGGGAGTGGATCTGTTACGTGAGCTTCTTAGGGAAGGCAAGGAGGTTATTGACTCCCCACAAAAATACTTAAACTCGTCCCTGGTCTGATTGAGGGACTGGCCCATTCACTCATTCACTTCTTCTTTCTTTCCATTCTTTCCCTCACACATTGATTCATTTTGTTATCACTCCAGGAGTCTCTTTATTTTGTAGATCAAGAGATCTTGGTAACTGTATCATAATGCTTGAAGATATTTTTTTAAGGTTGGATCAAAGATGAAAAACTCACACACTCATTCCTTCACACAAGGTAATTTGAACATATCTAGACATAATAAGGCCTTCAAGAGCTATTGATTAGATTGTTTATATAATTCAGGTGGATGGAGAATGCTAACTATACCAACAACATTACATATATTAAAAACACATGTAAAAGGTTAGATATAACCAATAGAGGGCTTGTGATCCCTTGTTTATCAATGCAGAGATAATATGACAATCAACAATCATTAAATAATCAAATAATTGGACATAAAATTCAAAGCACAAGTACAAAATAAGAAAGAGAGATAGGAATCTGAGCAATATCAATGAATGAGACTTATCATTTTAGAATATATATCAAGTTTTTAAATCAAAAGAGTATAATAGAGTCTTCAATATCAAACCCTTTACAAAGATGCCTCCATGGGCTTAAATAAGCTTTTATGATATTGACTAAGATCCTCAAAAACTAGATCTGAAAGAAACCTATCAAATCAAATATAAATTGATGCATAATGATAGGATGAGATCCTATTTCAAAGGGATATGTATCCCATTTCGAATTAAAAAACTTTATCTCCTCTTGAGCTACCTCGTGACTATATAAAATCTCCACTGCATCTTAGCTAACACCTGGAGTCATGATTCACCATTTGAATGCTAAAAATTGGGTCGAACTTGACTAAAACTATTACACACAAAAGACTAACGAATTGGTAGCACACTGCATGGAGAAAACACAGTCTGCGTGACAAACTCCTGTAGGTGCCTGTTTTGTCCAAAATCTTCAAAATTAATTGCAAAAGTGATTTTGGAAATGGAGAACCTATCTCAACAAAACACATATCACTGCCAATTATCATTCCTATGGAGACTACTCATATTTCATCTCAATAAACATACCATACATGTTTCTTTTAAGGTAGTTTCCATAATTTCATTAAGCTTCAAAATATTAACTTATCATTGGTCGGAAATCACATAGAACCTTAAAATATATATGAATCAATCATCATGCTTGGGAGGACTATAATAAGTAATATCTTTCAAGAAGATAGAATTTTTTTTATTGGTAAGAATATTCTTGGCCAAATATAAGTGTTCTGCTAGATTTCTATTTTCTTCTCTGAGGCTGAGATTTTGTTTCTATATATTGACCAATTCCTTCCTCTGAACCATATTTCTTCTAATGTTCTTCTTCAACTGGTTACATTCCCATACAATTTCATTTATTTGGATTGACAGTTGTCTACCAAGTGTGACATTCTCCTGATGTAACCTCTAATTATTCTCCTGAACTTATTTAAGTTGTTTGTCTTTATCCTTGAACAATTTATCCCAATTCTCTCTAGGTCCTTGCTCTGCTTCTGGGTCTGTCTTTGGTGGATATTCTCTCAACTGAACTATGTCTTCCAATTCTTCCTCTTCAAGAGGGGAGGATTTTAATATTTATAACTTAGCACTAGGTTTTACTATATCACTGCTTGGAAGAGACTCCTCTGCTAAAAAAATCTTTCTCCTTGATGACCTTCTGAGAGCTAGTGTGTCAATTTTAGCTTGGATAGTTGGAGGATTGTATTCAATTTCTATATGAAAGAGCTCCACAAGAGGCTCTCTTTGATCTTCAACAACTAATTCTTGTGCATTTCCTTTCCTCTTATCTCCTTTTTAGACTTGCACAAGAAAGGGTCTTTGAGGAATAAGGTCTTGAGGAGACTGTGGTGTTTCAGATGTAGAGGGAATAGTAGAAGCAGAAGGCTGAGCTATTTCAAGAGTAGGAGAAGAGGGGGAAGACTCTTGTTCTACTTCAAATGAGGGAGAAGAGGGGGCAAAATACTGTGGTATCTCATTTGATGGGACATAGGAGGCAATAGGAGGTGTTGCAGTCTTCCTCTTAGGGTTTTTGAGTTTTGGAGGAGAAGGAGGCAAATCAATGTGATAATTTGATACAAATAAAAATCTGGGACAATCTTTCCCTTCCTTTTTAAACTATTCAAGGACGATGATCTTTATTAAGGCATGGTGGAAAATCAACTTTTGAAGCTTATCGGGTTTTCTTTGTTCAAATGAAATCATCCTTTGCAAGCTCATGAAGAGGAAATATGGTAATTATATCTCTTTCTTACCAGTGAAATGGAGAAGGAGCTTGAAATGGTACTGTAAAACCCAGGTGTATCTTTGTTCACGTGTGAATAATCTCTGAATGATGAAGAGCAATTTTTCATATTCCTATATTAGCCACTTCCTTGGCACACCCTTCACTATATCAACTCCTCTATGCTCAAATCTGAGTAGATCTTAGCAACAATCCTATTTTTTAATTCTCTTTACTTTAAACCATAGTTCCCCTGTCGTAGGGATCTCTATTACTGTTGCAATTAGATCCACTATCACATGGATTTCCAAGGGACCAACTTATCTCTTTCCACTCTTATAGTTCTGCACAGAGGGAATTAGAAATGAAAATGTAAAACCAAAAGCCTTGCTTGCTTTAAGAAAACCTTGATAACCTTCCTTTTGTTGGCAAGCTACAACTCTAGAAATGGCCTCAGGTGTTTTATAATAATTTCAGAGTTCTGAAAATGCCTCCTTGATATAGTATTTTCCTTGGAACTTTTCAAAATTCAAAACATGGCTTTCCCCTTGAATTGGTAGCGCGCCTTATGCAAAAATGATTGTTTGTGCTGACAAAAAAGGTTGAGTTGGTAGTGCTTTCAGTACAATACTACCTGGATGCACTGCAAACTCGTAATCATGATGAATAACGATGGATAGAAAGTCAAGTCATGATTTAAAATACAGATGATGACTTATGATGGACAAAAACAGGCTTACATGACCCATGACTCACCTTGTAGGAAAGGAATGACTTATCTTTTGACCAATATGACCTAGGAAAATGACCATGAAAACCACTTAGTCATCTATTAACCTCATATGACATGACCCAAAATTGATGACTAGACTTAATGAAGGGAACACTTTATTAAATGACTTGAGAGACTAAAAACTCAACGTATCACCTAAGACAAAAATAAAATGAGTTTTTGTTGGGAGATAACACACTGATTGTTCATTGTTTTTCACCTTGGGTGGATATCTCACTCCATTCATTTTCGTCACCAGTTCATCTTCCTCATCTATGTCTTGGCTTGGTGAAAGGAAATGAACTGCTGAAGAGAAACGATGGTATCATTGGTTGTAGAGGTCGCTGGTGTAATCCAACCATGAATTGAGACCTGCACATCTGAGATGCGTTGGCCCGTGTCTATCTTTGTTCACAGCTATGAGTTCTAAGAGTTCCAACATGGATATTCTGGACTAGTTGTGTTGGAGCCCTAGAAGGAGAAGGACTACCTGAGGGACTGCATGGAAGAGAAGGGTGGAGGTCCATTCTCTTGGGTAGTGAAAGCTGGGTAGAAGAGAGTTGGTTACTTGGATTGTTGTGAGTGATGGGAAATCTTGTGAGATATTGAGTGATGACTGGTTTAGGAAACCAGGTAACACTCTGGAACCGTCCTTGTGGATTCATATCCTTGTCTCGGGGGTCACACTGTTGTTGAGATCTGGAGTAGTAGTGTCTACGGTTGGGTGGAACATCCTTGGTCTGTAGCTAGATGGTGTCTTCTTTTATAAATATAAGTGCTCTCTATTATAGTATTATTTATCTATATATGAATGTATTATGTTGTGTATTTATTTATCGTTTAATTGAATATTTAGAGTATGCATGCTTGATGGTTATTGTTGTGCATGTCATTAGATCTTTTCTTTTATGCATCCTTCTTAATTTAAAATGGTATCGATAAGAGAAAGAATTCTAAGGGTGGGCTTGAAGGTAACGTACCCTGGCCTATGGGTGGCGGGGTGTGTTACACTCTCTAGCCTCAAAATCACGCGCACTTAAGTTTGTTGCACGCAGTATCCTGGAATGTGCACACTTTATCATTTTAGCGTGCAGTACATGTGTGCACTATCCCATGGAAGGTGAATGAAAAATTATATCAATATCTCACCAACTTATAATCATTTTTACATTTACATTTACAATTTGGGTTCAACCTAGGAGTATTACAATCCCCTACCCTTATTTATGCATTGTCCTCAGTGCATTATATACCATGTACCATTCAAATTATTTAAAAATCTCCAATCTTTATCTATTGGAAGTTTGTTATCCATCTGGTGCTCTACTTTCCAACACCAATTATGGTATTCATACTGTAGATGGAAGTCAATTTCTCTATTCCATAGAGATTCTTCCAGGAATAATTCAGGTCATTATTCCATTTGACACACCCTCCTTATGGTATCTACCATGCCATAAGAATCCTTGGGTTGCCTCCTCCTTGTTGCACTCACCCTTCCAGGATTGAGAATCCCTTCACTACTACGTAGTCCTTCAATGATCCATCTTTCCAAGGATTTCACACACATGGAGAGTGCTAACCCATTACGAGAACCCCACCAAGGTTACACAATTATAGGTCTTTAGTGTCCTCAACAAAAGTTGTTATTTCCGATCATTCCAACTTTAATCAATATTATCTAATCTGCATCAAACACATGTTGTTATCATTAGAGAACATTATAAAAAAACCATTTTAGAAATCAAATTAATTTCATAAGGAATTTGACTTTTCCCAAAATATGAAATTCTATTTCATAATTTATTTATTTTTAATCGTTGTTGCAATAATAAGATGTAGTCTTCCTTATGGCTTTCAGCAAGCACTATGTTGAATACCATTTTTCCTGCAATGATTCTATCTTGCATACAACCAACAAATTGTCATTATTTCATGTACATCATATTTTTAATTGCAATATGTACAGAAAAATTATGTCGTGATATTAGAATTGCCTACACCTAGCAATCCAATCACAATTACTAAACAATTTATTATATAGAATGACTCATCATTCTATGCATAATAATGTACATAATTAATAACAGTAAGTTCATTATTTCCATTTTCTGAACATAAAAGTTTTTGTAGTCACTATTCAGGTGATTACCTAACTTGCAACTTGCTATAGCGGGAAAACTTCTCAACAAACTACACCAGGGTTCTAAAGTGCAGGACGATCTAACTGTATAAAGTCTCCTACTTTTTAACAACTATCCCGTCATCACCCCACAATCATACATAAAAGACAAAGTAATGGGATCCAGTAGGCATACCTTAAACTCTGCTTCCAGTGTTGATCCCTTTGCGCTCAGTTGTTTCTCGACTACAAATCTCCTCCCAAGGCCAACCTGTATTCACCAAAAGAAAAAAAAGAAACTACAATAATGCATTCTATATACAGATTTGTGGGTTAGACATCATAACAAAAATGTAAACAAATCATGAAGATTTAAGACATCATTTGGCAGGACGGAAAAAGTATTTCTTTATATTAATCTCAAAAAAGTCGTTTACAATTTGAGACTAGAAACATCTCCTCGAACTTGGTCCTGGGCTCCTCTTCACCATGCACCAAATTCTTCCATGTCTTCTTCTCCTCTTCAACTCTCTCTAGGGAAATGGAAAAGGATTTCAATAAAGGAAATAGGAATTCTAGCTCAAACTCACAATGTGGTTGAAAAACATTGGGGCAAAGGGGGAATACTAAAATGGGCAGAGTTTCTATGCTCTCGTGCTTCTACTTGGAATGACACCCCAACAACTTCTTTTATAGGACAAAAGAGATAGTAACGGTTGGGGTGACTGGCTATGGGTGTTCAACTAGTTAGTTAATGACCCGAAAACCCGTATTCCTTTGCAATTTTCATTTTTCACGCTTTTTGTGAGTGTACACGGGCTGTAGTGGTGCAACAAGCATGTGTACACGGGAAGTAGTGGTGTAGGGCACATACACCTTCGGAAAAATGGTTTTTTAGAAGAGTTGTTCAGTGATGGCTTGGAAAAGGTAGCAATTAAGATGGCCTGATGCCAGGTATGCATGTCTGGTGCAATTTAGGGTTATAAAAGATGCCCCCTAATGTGTGATGTCATAAGAGCATTTGATGGCCTATATACATTACAAATATTCACCAACGTACGAAGCGAGTGAGCCGAGGGACTAGAGTTCAGGAGGTGCCATCTGCAAAATCACAATTTGTCTCACCAAGGTGGGCATACCCATGCTTAGGACAAAATAAAATCATGACTACCAATCAAATACACTGTATATCCATGTCATATAACTATATAAAGTGTATCCACGAGAAGTACACAACGGATCTACATCTCAAAATCAAAAGATATACATGTATAGTATGCATCTTCAATAAGCCAATGATGCTTGATGGCTATAGATGAGGTCTTTAGAGATCGATCAACAACTTCAAAATATTCAAAACTCAGGTAGGAGTGTAATATCAATGTACGAATTCACTACCCATAGGTCTTCAATGGCTCGTTGGGAACAGACAAGAGGATCTCGATGACCAGGCAAATAAATTCATTGATTTTGAGTAAGGAATTGATTGGAATTTTTAGGGTGGTCGGGCTTGAGGACAAGAAAAAAAATGCAGACAGGTCGACGCAAGTTTTGTTAAAATTCCCTTCGACAAAAACAAAAAAAAAGATGAGACTCAGGCAACATGACATTGAAATAAGTTCACAATCCAGGAGGCAACGTAAACTTTCCATATGTTTGGAAGGATAACTAAACGAAGGAGGACACAACTCTATGTAGTGAGAACAACTTCCTAAGGTCGTATTGAATCCTAAATCTTGACTAACAAATGAAAGGATGTGATTTTTCCAAGGGCGACTCATTGTGTTGTCAAAAAAAAGAAAATACATTTCCCTTCCTCTTTTTGGGGTATATTTGATTTTTTTTGTCTTTTTCGATAATTTTGGAAATCTTGAAAAAGAATAAAAAGAATGCTAGGTTACAAAGGAGGAACGAGTGTCGCAGACATACTTAGTTCCAAGCGCAAGGAACACACCGATGCACAAAGAAAGGGGACATATGCAGGAAAAGGACACTCGAGAAAAATCCTCCATGGGTCAACATGTCAAGACGTAGAGGCAAAGTGCTACAAGGCTTGTGTATGAGGCGTTCTTCAAATGGTTCAGTTGAGAGAAACATGAAGCTGAAATTGGTCCAAAGATGCAAGAATGCAAATGCGATTAATAAGACACAATGATAAAGTCCTTCGATGTAATTTTAACGAGCCCGGATAAGGTAAGCTCAACATTTTTTCATTTTTAGAGAGTCTGAAAAAGCATGAAAGGAGACTCCATTGGGGTACCTTTTTTGAAAGTAGTCTAGCCGGTTCGAAAAAGGGGTAAACTAGCACCGAACAAACATCTATTCAAAATTATTTTAACGAGTGTCACAAAGACAAGATCACTTGACAATATTTTCACATTTAAGGAGTATGAAAAGAGCTTAACTATGGACTCCGTAAGGGATGTTTTTCTTGACCAGTTTAATGAGTGTGAAGAAACAAGGTCACTCGACAATCTTTTCAATTTTAGGGAGTTTGAAAAGAGCTTAACTATGGACTCCATGGGGGTTCCTTTTTCGTAAATTTAGTCCCTCAGGCCTGAAAAAGGGTTAAATATATACCTGAGAATACTCTTCTACAGAACCGAGGCTCCTAGAGTATACCTTTGTTTGTACATTTGACCATCTAGACCGAAAAAGGGGTAAACTACTGTTGGACATACATGCCTTCGAATTTTAGTTTGGTGAGCATGAAGGGAAACAAGATCACTCGACAATATTTTCATATTTAGAGGGTTTGAAAAGGGATTAAAAGAAGACTCGTTGTTTTGGGAGTCCCGAGGATGACGTCAAAAGAGATAATGAAACATGCAAGTGAGACTCAAACTCATAATCAGGAAAAACTAAAAAGAACTCCTGAGCCTATAAACATTAGCGACGACATGGACACCAAAAATGAAACCAGGATCTAACTACGGAATCCATGTAAATGCAGGATCTACCACAAAATTACAACACTTCTAAAGCAACAATGATGGTTCTGTGTCACAAATCGGTGGGGTGGATCCTATGGAAAAGAGAAAAATACAATGATATGTAGAAAGTGGAGGTGGAATCCTGACTTAGATGCAAAAAGTTGGAAAAACGACCCAACTCTCAAAACGTTTCCCAATACCCAAAGTAACATGTATTGTAACATCCCCCAAGAAACTCAAGAACCATACTAAACAATTTTCAAGCTAGAAAAAACAAATGACAAAAGGGTCCAAAAAATGACAAAAAGGGGCCAAAACATCTATAAATAGAAGCTAGCAACTCATTATCACCATTGTAAATTGAGAATTGACAAAAAAGTAAAAAAAAAACTTTTTCCAAAAGAGTTGATTCTGGGAGCTTCAGTGGATGAAACAAACTTTCGCTTGGACCAAGTAAGTACATACTATCCCCTCCTACATTTCCATTCTTCTTTTTTGCATTTGTTTTTTTTGGGGGGGAGCATTGACCTATAAAGAGGTTGACCCTACGTGTACACGGGCTGTCCAAGAAAAGGTCGCATGTGCACACGGGCATAAAATAATTTACCCGTGTACACACACGACTGTCGCCAAGACAACTCACTTACACCCTCAAATAAGTGGAAAAAATAAAAAGAAAGAGTCAACTCCCCATGAATTTGTCATTTTGCAGGATGTATGTTCATTGGAGAGAGAAGGAGCATGAGGAAATTCATTTTTTGGTCTCAGAAGACCCTATTGTTGTCATTGTTTTATCATAATGTGGGTTGTTAAAAAATTTCCAGTGTTTGTTCATGAGGGCACAACCCAGGTTGCTAAATGCTTTGATAGATTATTGGCATCTTGACGCTGAGGAATTTATGCTCGAGGGGCAGTCATTCACTCCAACGACTGAATACATTTACTTCCTAACTGGTCTTTTGAGGAGAGGTGATCCAATCAACTTGCCTACTTTTCCCCCCAGGCCTCACAACATTGAGGAGTTGATTGGACTCCATTGTGAGGCTGGTACTGAGAAAGTAGGTTCTCAGGTTCCTATACACAAGATCAACAACCTATCAATGAAAGTGATATTTCTAATCATTGGGTGGATCACTTGATCCACATCTTTACATCAAGCCTCTCGAGTGCACATGCATTGTGCAGTGTAGTGTTTAAATGCACATATTTTTTACTGTAGTACAACCATGTTGGATAGCATGAAGAGACAACTAACAGAGTGTCGGATATGGGAACATTGCAAATTTGGATTCGAGACTGTTTTATGTTCCCTTTTTCTTCGAGAGAGATGATACAAGGGTACGTGGCTTCTCTCCCAGTGCTATACACATGGGAGGCGTTGTTGCCGTGATAGGGGGGAGGGCAGACCATCAAGGCCTTCGATGATAAATTTTTTGACTGGTGGTCTTGGAAGATTCCGACTATAGATTATTACACCTATACTGGGATTGAATTCTCCAAGGATCCTGATATGTCTGTACCTCCCAGAGTAGAACAAGGAGATCTAGGTATGTTTGTTTTTCAAAGTTATTTAATTTTTATTTCTTTTTATATATATCATTTTTATGTGTACCAGAGTATCTGACAACTATGTATCTATTATGTATAGATGTGGGTCTAGTGTGTCTATCAGACTTCTCAAGGACCAAGCAACATCCTCGACTAGAGACAGGACCAGCAGTAGTCGTCAGACCAACAGCAACAGTGGGGGGCCTCCAGTCAAAGAGGCTGAGAGGGTATTGAAATGAGTGGAGAAGAACCTCACCGTGCTCACTCGTATAGTCCCTATAGTGGAGATCGAGGATCTCCCACCATCGATGCAACCTCATGTAGTTGGGTACCATGGACCTGGGTCCAGCTCTTCTGGTGTTTGTAAAACGTCGTCGTTCATTATGGTAGGGCCAACAGGCCCCACCCTTAGATAGGCTAGAATACTCACATGTCGAGGGCACCTTTTGTATATTTTTTAGGGCATAAGCCCTCTGACTCTTACTGAACATATTTTTGAGGCACTTTCACCCACCTATGTACTCTTATATATTTTATATATGTGTGTGTATTTACATCTTTTTACGTCTTATGGATTACAATTATTTTACAAATGTATTTACATGTGTGTGTGTGTGATTTTTCTTACATGTGTGCAATGTGCCAATCTAATACATGATTAGCTAGAGTATTTGTGATTCGATTCAATCTCCTAGGAACGTGGATATACGTAATGTAATCAAATATTCATTCTAAGAGACGTACCCTAAGGAACTGTCGGTGTAGAGTAGGATCGTAAATGCGGTAAACCCCATTTAACTAGGACACAACTAGTTCAGCATCTAAGTAGACCTAGAGGTGAGAGATACCCTGTTACAAAGCATCACAAATAAACTCTAAGACTGCATTGTATTCGGTGACATTTTTTGTGGTGTCACCTAAACAGATACCTCTTGAAGATAACAACTAGCCTTGAGGTGTGAAAATCACCCAAGCTACGGAAGAAAGCCTACGAGTGTGTCGGCTAGCATCGTCTGCAAACCCAATGAACACCTCTGATTCACTTGACATCTGCCACAGTGAAAAAGATGACATCAAAAAATGACACGTCTATTGGACCTTGACCAAGTTTTGAAGATTCTTGGTCATGTTTGACCTAATTTTGGGACTTCGACAAGCTATCGAAGCGGAGCGCAAGACGAAACATATATCGCAGGATCTCAGCCCCTTTCTAGGGATTTTTGGATTTTGGGATTATGTAACAAGTATGGGAATGTCGGCCCATGGTTTTACCCATGCTTAGGCCTATTTTGTAATGTATAAATGGAAGGCTAGGCAATGTAAGAGGAGGCAGTTGCAAGTTGTTCTAAGTGATAGAATTGGTTCTATGTGATCAGGAGCTATAAGTTCTTTGTGCATACTTGCAGAACTAAGTGCAAGTGATTGTAAGAAGACGGTGTGCAGATTGTGTAAGAAGGCTTTTTGTTATGACCTAACTCAAGGAAGGAGGATCTGGCGAGGTACACATAGATCTCTTGTCCTATGAGGAGTGGGTCTTGTGGTTCTATGCATTTAAGGAAGATAATAAAGAAGAGAAGAGTTGGTGGACGTAGCCCCAGGGTGGGGGTGAACCACGTACATGTTGTGTTGCTCTGTTTTATGTGATGTATTGATATGTTTATTTTCTTAGTTCTTTAATATAGATGAATGATTTGTTGATTATTAGTGCTTAATGATATGTATGGATGTTAGATCTGATTGATATACATATACTTAGTGCTTGAATATGCCATATTTGATCTGTTTTGTTGTGATAAGTGCTGCTAGATGGTAGATTTGGTCTAATACTATGATGCTCTGTAATTAGGGTTTAACTGTGCTGTAACTGAGACTGAATATTGATGAATGTTAACTGTTGAGTGCTCTGTTAAGTGTTGGAATCACATATCTATGTCCCAGCTAAGGTTGTAGACATCCGAGTCATGCAACCACCCCTGCCTCTACCTTAGGTGAGACTTCATCTCCTTCAGAGGTGTTGTTGAAAGGGCCGATGGTTAGGATTTTTTTGGTGCGATGTTGTAACGTTGAACCCTGGGTCTTCCCCTATGCCAACAAATGGTTCCATTGCCAGGACCTAAAACTATAATTGCTGGGAACTAAGGAAAAAGAAGCTTTGTGTGAAGATCCGACCTGAAATTGTGAAAGCTATGTGCATAGATCTATCACTCTAGTGCACAATATTCTACTTGATCTATGAAGCTCTTTGCTAAGAAAATAATTCTAATCCGAAGAAAAGAGGTAAGATTTGCAAGCTTTGTGCTCTAATAGAAGTAAGAATAGTGAAAATGTTTTAGATCTGGAATCTTTGTGCTCTGCTAAAAATAAGATTAGCAAACATTTGGTTTTTAAAGTATGGATCTAGGTATGTTTAATAAGATTTTTCCTATCTTGAAAACTAGGGCACTGATGGATGAAAGAAGATTGGATATGAGTAGATCTAATAAGTATAGTGAAAGATATGTTATACCTATGCATAGAGAATGTTTGGACTAAAAAATGGATGCAGGATCCTAAAAATATTTCTTTGTAGGTTAGCTACCATGATCCTAGTGCGCAGTACAGAAAATGTTGGGGATCATTTAAGAGAAGTAGAGGATTAACCCTTTGTTACAGTTGTAGAAAACCGGGACATCTGGCTAAGGAATTCCCTGGAAGAAGACTTAGTTTCCTCTATTGTAAATCTATGGACCATGAAGTATTGGATTTCCCTAGAATGATTTCTAAGGTTGAAAAGATGAATATGAGACAAGAAGACCACGAGAAAGGTCAAGCAACTGAGATTATGGCAGAACCCCGGAAAGAATCAGAGCAAGAATTGCTACAAATGAAAGAAACCCTGAATGACCACCGACATATCAGCTTATCAGATATATTCAAAGAAAAATAATACATTGAAGAAAGAATAGGAGACTTTGACACCGACTGTGTTCTGGATGAGGAAACACAGGTAAATATTATGACAGAAAGAACTTGGGAAATTCTAGGAAAACCTGTCATGGTTCTTTCATTGGGAGGAATAGGATTATTTAGAGGAAAACTGATAAACCTATGTGGAAATCTCACTCAGTTATCTATGAGTTCTCATGGAACTTTGATGAAGGAATAATTTGAAGTTGTTAAATTTATTGAGAAAAACGCTCCATTTGCTATGTTACTAGGAAAACCTTGGATTGAAGGAGATCGGGCTAGAAGGAAAGAAGAAGAAATCTTAGAGAAGAAGAAGCAAGAGTTAAAAGATTTAATGACTAGGAGGATCGAACACTTGATTGAAGAACAGGAGAACCGAGCAAAGCTATTTAAGGCCATAGAATTGGATGTCGAAGTAGGAAGAACACTAGAAGACCCACAGAAGAATGAAGTACCTATCCCAGATAGAGATGAAGTATTGCCCTTGATTTCTAGGAAAGAATCTCAACAGTGCGCAGTTACTCTGTCGAAAGAAGATTAGAATAACAATGGAAAAAGGAGTTTCTAGATGAAGCTCACTAGAAAGAAGGCTATAAAACTAAGTAAGAATAGAGCTAAGATCAAAAAGTTATAGAAGGTTCCAGAGGGAACTTTGTAGAAGGAAAATTTGCAAAATTGGAACTTCGTCGGGATATCAGAACTGCGTCACATGGAACTTCTCCATGGAGATGAAATATAGTCGTTGGGGACAGTATAACCATTATACCAACAACCTAAATAGATAGAAAGGAATTTATGATCGGAAAGTTCACCACCAGACCATTGGAACCGTGCCATAACGGAAAGAACTGAGTTATTGAAGGCTTCTCACCCATTGCAAGAGATCTCTTTCCAAGTTATCTATTTATCATGCCATGCCACGCAACAAGAAAACTTTTTCTAACCGTGAATCTAAGCCCGCAGACTAGTTGATTTCACACAGTGATCATCGTGCTATTACTATCCATTCTGTTGCATTGACTAGTTACTCTTCGAACCTGAGATATTCAACCATGAGTGTGCATGTTGAACAAGATTAGCGTTGCAGAGAAAATTGGCGAAGAAGTTCTCATTGACCTAATGAATGAAAGAGTAATGTCTGAAAGATAAATGTCTGCAGGTATTCAATCGTCATCGATGAGAGGAGTAAAAGCCTCTTGTTCGACTGCTTGCAAAGCCGAATCATCTCGACCATCAGCAAAAAAGAGAACCAAACACAGAGATAACCTACCAAATGAAAAGTTGATCTCGTCTATATTGCCTTATTACATCCCACCTCTAGCCAGCGTGGTGAGTTGAGATAGTGTGCTAAGATATTTTGAGTACTCCATGATTACTTCATACCTCCCGAAGGGGATACGCGTAGTTCGCATGCAGCAGGACAAGATCGCAGCATTGAAATTTAGTGATTTCAACCTCAGATATCGAAAGAAATATAGTATGCTTGCCCCATACAAATAATTGACCAAGATGAAGGGGAAGAACTCACAGATAATCCCCCAATCGTGGATGATGAACCTCACGTAGTCCACCCTGCTAAATGTAATGAAGATCCCACACTTTGGAAGGCACCAAGAAGTGAATAAATATGTCAAGTTATTACTTTCATGTTACATGGTGGTTAATTATAGCTAGATGGATGTATTACAGTTGATCTGACATTGATCCATAGGATCACAGGATTAAGTATGCAAGGACTCGACCCGCAGGAGTTCTATCCAGGAAAAGCCACAGATTGTGCGCTAGCACAGAAGATCAAAGATACATACGACGATGTTGAAATGGGAACGTGAGGCTACAAGGTATCCTCCATACAGAATGGCGCAGTGTGCCTATCCTTCCATCTCATAGCCAGAAATTTAGTAAGGAAGAACAAACCTACGCAGGTCACAGGTGTTGTCGTTGACCTCACAGGGAAGTGTGTAGAAGGCCTACAAATGAATTGGGCGAAGTACCTAGTGAATTAGTTGGAACTAGACTGTCGTGAAGCACAGTATTAGGGCTACGAGTTCCACTTCAGCTAGCTCCTGATCCTCATCACTTTTGTTTCCTGAGAGATGTCAAAAGGTGCGACCTTCCCGGATTTTGAACCATTCGAGCCACTTGCTGTGAATTTCACTACCCCTTGGTACTCAAGTGATATGAAAAAACAATGGTAGTCAAAAGTTGTTTTTCATACCTATTACCTTCAACTAAAGAGATCCATCGAAGTTGAACCTCGCATGACTCTGAACAGCCTACATAATTTCTGACCCCTGATGAAGTTCTACGTAGATCGACACTTAATCTACATAACAATGCGAGCTGATGAACATAAGAAGCATCTTCAATCATACTACAAACTCACAGAAGAGGATCTTGAGGAGATCACCAAGGACTGGTTTGTAGACCTCCTTCTTCCCACATACCCCACAGATATTTCTGACCCTGATACCCCAAAGACCATGCAGAAATAACATGATACACTTGGGCCCAGCAGAACAAGGAATACCGAAGAGGCCTAAGATTTAGGCAGTGCCTCAGGAAAGACTTCTTCAGTATCACCTAACCGAGGGGGTGATGATGAAGTAGAAGAAATAAATGACAAAGGAGCTGAATAGAAGCCAGGCGAGGTAACACCACCCAAATATGAGGTTGATCCCCTGAAGAAGAGGAAGGTTTCTCCCCCGAAACCTTCTTCATGGAAGAAATCTAAAGCCACCATGACCAAGATGAAGGCTATACTTATTGTCGATGATTTTGACTTCATCATCGTAGCTCTCAACGACACTTCGGTGGAAATCGTGGAGAAGCAAGAAGCTAAGAAGGAGGAAATGTATGATAGAATTGAGGTCAAACTTCGAGGGGTACAATAGGCCCTTCAGTATAGCTGCGCAGTCTCCATTGTGCCCCTACCATCAGGAGAACCAAAGTTGGGAGATGAGCCAGCCTAAATCCACTGACTAGCTGATGCAATCGAAGCTCACCTTCATCACACTCAAGAAGAAACGAACAAGCCACCCAGGCCTTGAACAAAGTGCAAGGCATACTTGTAGAACAATGTAGAGTTGTAGAGCAAGAGAAGGTTTTTCTCCAGGAAAATTTTGAAGAAGAGAAAGTACAAATGCAACAAGAAAAATAACAGTTTCTTAGAGAGTAACTTGAAGTGAAAGAAGTAGTCAACAAAGCACTCCACTCTGTGACAATATTAGAAATACAGACAGAAGACTAAGTCACACATCAAGTAGAGCATATTGTGGAAGCTATATAGAAGTACAACAATGAATAGTTGACTTAGAACTCTGCATAGTGCCCAAAACCCCGCAGGATGTGAGGGACCAAAGCGAAGCAATTGCTCGAAGAGCAGTTGAGAGAATAAAGGCCCTTTCCTTGGAATGTAAGAAAATCACTGATCACAGTGCCCAAACCTATGAGAAAATCACAAAGAATCCATAACTGAAGGCACTGGAGTTGCATCTCCAAGTGGCGAAGTATCAAGCCAAAATGATACAGGCATAGTTGAAGCCCCTGTCAGCTATGGAAAGAATGAAGTGATCCTAGGAGAATCACATTGCGCAGCAGCAGGTCCACACTATCTAGATAAAAGTCATGGAAGTAACTTAGAGACTCCAACCTATCCAGGATAAGGCTTACCAACTGTTCACAGAGATCGATGGCCAAGGAGAGGAACTAGAGAAAGTCATCACTGCAGCTAAACAACGTTTAGAGGGACCTGTCAATGAAGCAGTCATACAATAGTTTGTTGAATAGGAGATCGTGGCACAACAATAAGTCGAAGAAGATCGAGCCAAGCTCTATGATTTTGAAACAGAACTAGTCAAATTAGTGACTTAGGATGAGTCACAGGTGAGTGTTGAGGGCCTATTGGCCCTTGACCAAGTTTTGAAGATTTTTGGTCATGGTTGACCTAATTTTTTCGACTTCGACAAGCTGTCAAAGGAAGAGCACAAGACGAACTAGAGATCACGGTATCTCAACCCCTTTTTACGACTTTTTGGGTTTTGGGCTTATGTAACAGGTATGTGAATGTCTACCCATGGGATTATGTAATGTATAAATAGAAGTCTAGGCAATGTAAGAGGAGGTAGTTGAAAGTTGTGCTAAGTGCTAGAATTGGATCTATGTGAACAAGAGATGTAATTTCTTTGTGCATACTATGTGAGACTTGCATACCTAAGTGCAAGTGATTGTAAGAAGATGGTGTACAGATTGTGTAAGAAGGCTTTGTGCTACGACCGAACTCGGGGAAGGAGGATCTGGCGAGGTGCATGCAGATCTCTTGTCCTATGAGGAGTGGGTCTTATGGCTCTATGCATTGAAAAAAGATAATAAAAAGAAGTGTTGGTGGACGTAGCCCTAGATTGGGGGTGAGCCACGTACATGTTGTGTTTCTCTTCTTTATGATATGTATTGATATGTTTATGTGTTTTTTTTCTTAGAGATTTAATATAGATGAATGATATGTTGATTCTTAGTGCTTAATGATATGGATGGATGTTAGATCTGACTGATATACACATTCCTAGTGCTTGAATCTTCTAGATTTGATCTCTTTCAACGTGCTAAGTGGTGTTAGATGTTGGATCTGGTTGAATACTGTGATGATCTGTAATTAGGGTTTAACTGTGTTGTAACTGAGACTGAATATTGATGAATGTTAACTATTGAGTGTTTTGTTAAGTGTTAAAATCACAGATCTATGTCTCAGATAAGGTTGTACACATATGAGTCCTGCAACCACCCCTGCCTCTACATCGGGTGAGACTCCATCTGCTTTGCAGGTGTTGTCGAAAGGGACGATAGTTAGGGTTTTGTTGGTGCACTATTGTAGCATTGAACCTTGGAACTACCCCTGTGCCACTGTATTTGGCGACATTATTTGTGGTGTCACCTAAACAGATACCTCCTAAAGATAAAAACTGACCTTGAGGTGTGAAAATCACCCAAGATGTGGAACCAAGCCTCTGCGTGTGTCGTCTAGCATCGTCCGAAAACCCAATGAACACCTATGATTCACTTAACATCTTCCATAGTGAAAAATATGACATCAAAAAATGACACGTCCATAAAACCAAAAAGATAAAAACTAAGAAGAAAATGTATAAGAACTATACATATGTACAAGAAGTCACCCATACCACCCACCTACGATTAATACTTCTTGAGGTAGAGCCCATTTCTAGGCTCCGCCAAAGCATTTCCCTCAAAGTCCACCAGATGATAAGAGCCCTTATTTAGAACCTCCTTCTTAATGAAAGGTCTGAACCACATGGGTTAGAACTTGCCTTCCCCTAGGGGATCCTTGTCTTGGTCATAGACTAGGATAAGGTAGCCTTCAGAGAAAATCTGAGGATGAATGGACCGATCATACTGACACTTGAATTTTTTTTTTTGTGAGCCTCGTTAGCCAAGGATGCATCACGACGTTGCTCATCGAGTTGCTCGAGATATAATAAACGCTCTTCAAGTGGTGAAGTGTCTGTCAATAATTGTACTTCCAACTTTAGAGACAAGATATGAAACTCTCTAGGAAAGACTACTTCTAGCCCGTAAACGAGTTGAAAAGGTAAGAAACCAGTTGCAGTCTTAACAGACGTTCGGTAGGTCCATAACATGGAGTACAACATCAAATGCCAATTTGACGTGGACAAATTGATTGTTTGTTGTAGAATAGTCTTAAGGGACTTATTCACAACTTCCACTTGACCATTCTCTTGTGGGTAGTAGGGTGACGAATGCTCTTTCCTCAACCCAAGATTTGATGTTAACTCAGACATCATTTTATTTTGAAAGTGACTACCATGGTCAATGAAAATCTCTCTTAGGACGTCCAACCTTGCTATTATCTGGTTAAAAAAAGAGAGAGTTGTTGTCTCGCCATCATCTTTAAATGTTGGCATAGCCTCAACCCACTTCGTAAAGTAGTCTGCTGCTACGATGATATAATGGTGCCCCCTTGCTGAAGGGGTTTTTCATGTAGCGTAATCAATCCCCCACCTGGTGAAGGGACCAATTGTGATGACAAGTAACATGGGAGCGGGGTGTTCCCTCATATTTTGAGAGAAGATATGACACAGGTGGCACTTCTTGACCGATTCAACACAATATTTGATTAATTTCGGCCAAAATTAACGGGTTCATAGAATATTTTGGGTTGTTTCCAACCCAAAAAGATGACCACTACATGTTCTAGTGTGGCAATCGTTAAGCACGAGTTCCTCTTCTTCATGAGTGAGACATCGGCAAAGGATGCAATCTACACCTCAATGATACAAAGTGTCCTCAACTATGAGATAGTTCTTGGCCTGATGGCGTATATGGTGATGCTCATCACGAGAAGCAGAGGTGGGGCACCTCAAAGTCTGGAGATATACTAGTATATCTTTGTACCATGGGTTCGTAGACATAATAAAAAACATTTCTCCTTTTATAGATGACTCCTCAGGTATAACATTACTTGACTTGACCGGAAGTTCCGAAATGAGTTTCGCAAAGACCAACAACTTTTTGGATTTCTTTGAAACAAAATCCAAGTCGAATTCCTGGAGGATAACTATCCATCTACTAATATTTTTGTCGATTACATGTCATGTCAACACGTATTGAAACGGATTCACAACGACAATGATGGTGGTCTTTCAAAACAAGATGTAATGACGGAACTGTTGGACAACATGAATTGCTGCCAACGCAAGTTTTCAAACCTGGGAGTAATTGAGTTCTGGTCCAACTAGGCCTCGACTCAGGTAATAAATCACATATTCTGAGTTCAAATCATCCTCTTGAACCAAGACCATATCGATGGTTGACTCTGCAGCAGCCAAGTATAATAAGAAATCTTTATTATAATTGGGTGGTTGAAGTAAAGGGGCAAACGTGAGGGTGTGTTTCAATGCTTCGAAAGAGCACTGAGCGACTTCGTCCCAATAAAAAGGAACGTCCTTCTTTATTAAATGCATGAAACTCTTTGTGATCTCGACATAATTTGTGATGAAATGTCGTAAACAGTTCACTTTTCCCTCTAAACTCTGAAGCTGATGGATTGTGCAAGAGCAAGGAAACTGAACTATCGCCTCAACCTTTAGAGGATAGATCAAGATCCCTATTGTCGAAACTATTAAACCTAGCAGACGACCCATGTTAAGAAAAAACTGCATTTGTTTGGATTCAAGTGAATTTGGTAGTAGCGACATCGTTTAAAAATAACTCGGAGGTGTGTGGGATGATCATCTCTCTTACGAGATCATGACGCTAAATCATCAAGATAAGCCTCGACTATGTGTTTGAGGTCATGGAAATAAAAAGACATGGCGCGCTGAAAATTAGCTCCAACATTTCTCATACCAAAAGGCATCTTCCGATAAGAGAATGTACCCCACGGACAAATGAAAGTGGTTTTGTGTTGGTCTTCGAGCTTGATCTGTATCTGATTGTATCCCGAAAAACCATCCATGAAAGAAAAAGCCTCGCAACCTCTGCATTCATCAACTATCTGGTCAATAAATGGCATGGGGAAATTATCCTTTGGATAGGCCTTGTCCAAATCATGAAAGTTCATACATACATGAATCGTACCCTAATTTTTGTTGACTGGCATGGGATTTGACACCCATTGAGTCAATTGAATGGGGTAGATGAAACCAACTTTGAGTATTTTCTCTACTTCAACCTTAATAACTGTTTCTTTCCTAGGATTGACGAAGCTTTTACCGGACTGGCTTGGCATTAGGATATGTCATGATTTCATGTTCAATGATTGTTGTATCTATGCATGGGATTTCCTTGTAAGACCAGGCAAAAACGTCATGGAATTCTTTAAATGAAGCCATGTAGATTCAAATCTCCTCGGGGGAGAAGTCCACTTCGATGAAGATATTCTCCACGACACTAGGGGATCTAGAGACACCAATAGGTATCATTTTAGTGATGGTTTCCATATTTCCTTCAGCGTAAACAATGTGCATAGCCAAAGGATTGATAGGACAAGCCCTATCTCTAGTCATAGTCATAGTGAATTCTCCTGCTTCAATTCTTCCTAGCTATGGGAGAAAATAAGATCTGTGATGGAGATCATCCTAGGGTCTATATGGACTAGTCATTACCTCAATAATCACCTTGTTTGAGGGCAATACTAAGTCTAAAGAATTAGTATTGGTGAGGGAACCATGAGCCCAAATAGGCTTGAGAATCGGATCTAACTCCTATTTGGGAGTCGGATTGGGGTCAGTGGAAGCTTGCTGGACTATAGAGTACGCAAATTATGTCATGGAAAAAGGCATGGCCATGCCATGGTTCCCTATCCCTTCAATCATGGCTGATGGGGAAGGAAGAGTCAACAGATCGTTAAAGTAAGTCATGTGAAATGAGGATATTTGAAAGATTTCATCCCTAGGTTGGTCAGGGATAGCCGATATGTACTGGACATTGTCGATCGGAGGCGGGTAATTGAAAGTACCCATCAAAGGTGGGCACAAACCAACCCCTACGTTGATGATGTTGGGCTAAGGGTTGTCAATCATCGGGACCGTGGATACCCCCGATGAAGGGTCAAGACGGGAGAAGAATAATTTATCAATGGACACGATCCGACCCTCGTGTGGAAACAATAAGAACCGGAAAATTGTTGTGACCACTGTGTTCATATCATAGGTCCAACTCCTTCCTAACAAGAGATTGTATTCGAGAGACACATCGACCACTTCAACCTCGACGCACACGGTATTCCCCCCTAACTGCACGGGGAAAGAGGGGATGATTGCATGTAGTCGGAATGAACAACCATCAAAAGTGGTAAGAAGAGTAGTTTATGGAGACAAAATGGGTTGGTCAATGGCCTTGCAACATGCCAAAGACATCATGCATGTTGAGGCACCCTCATCAACCACTGTGTGAAAAATGTTCCAAGTAAAAGTTTTTGTGGTGTAAGCCACTACTATCTGAAATGCCACATGGTAAGGGAGATGAGGTTTTAAGTCATTCGTATCAATCATGATCATTCCTGGATTACAAGTATCAAATATCCTCTGGAAGCTAAAATAGCTCTTCTTTGTGAAGGGCAGCTCTGGAGGACTTCCAAAGAAGACATTGCACAAGGGGTTTGAGACAAATCCTCCACCACAGAGTAGTTCTGGGCGGCCCTTGCATTTGGGTTGTGGGAAGCTTTCTTGAGCGCACCTTTTGGGATGCATGTCATTGTTTCTCCCAATGTATTTTCAATCTGGAGAGGAAGAGATGGTTTTTTGGCTTCTTTACCCTTCTCAGAGGTGTTTGGCATTCCATAGTCGCGTGTCCTAATTGTTATGTCAAAGCTACCTTTCATCATGTACACATTCACAGACGAAGGATTACTCGAATATGGAGGAGGTCCCTGACTACCCCCTTCTGTGCTCAAAGAGGCTTGAGTTAAATTTTTCAAAATGTGGAATTGGGTTCATTAACATGGTAGGATGCTATTGTGCCAATAACTTTTGGGCCTCCACAAGCCAAGGGCACTAGTGAGTCGGATGGTCTTCCGTGCAAAGATTACACAGATACTTTGACTTCTTGTTTTCTGTGTTTCCCTTGCCATCATTATTGGTAGGTTTCTTATCCCCCTTAACCTTATTTCACTATTTCTTCTTTCTATCAGGCTGTTGGGTGGCCTTTGAGTTTGTCGATTGCACACTATGTACATCCAATGTTTGAGTAGGGGGAGCAGCCGAATTAGTGGTCTGGTTGGTCGTTGTCTGTTGTATTGATAATTGCTGCAATTGATTCGAAAGATGATCAGCGAGATTTTTTTGGGCTAAACCAACAATACCATCGGCATGTGGTCCAGATCTCTATTTGGTCTTGTCAAGTATCAACCTCGGTGCATCTGGAAAAACTTCGTAAAGTAAACTAGACTGAGAGTAAATCATCTCTAGTTGTTGAGCTCTCATTATCACTTCTTCTTCTTAAAAGACCCCTGAATTTGCGACGTATTTAGATAACTGAGGTGCCAAAGACTTAAGGAACCACTCAAGAAGGAATGTTGGTGGGAATGGTACTTTTATAAAACTCTTCCAGCGTCTCATTCTCGGATGTGATCTGAGATATGGTCCTCTTTTGTTTGCTCAAAGTTGGCCAACAATTCAGTGTCAGCGTCGTATCTCACAGGTAACTGAAAATGGTTTAAGAAAGCCATTGTCAATTCACCAAAGGAAGAATATCTCGAGCGGTCGAGCTCAATGTACCATTTCGCAGCACTCCCTATGAGAGTGTGTTGAAACAAACACAACTGAACAGAGTCGTCTCTCAAAGAGTTGGATGAGCACCATAAATGGAAGGTAGTCACATGATCACCTAGATATTCATTAGGCTTAGCTTAGAACTTTGGAATGTTCGAAGACAACTTGGTTGGCATGGGAGGCCAACGTGGATCATGACAAATGGGTTCATTTAATAACCTTGTCAAGTCTTGCAAGTGTAGAGTTGCTAGAAACAAAAATTTGGTTTGTTGATTATAACCAGAAAAAAAGGACCCCGGAGTTTGGCTAGCACTAGGTTGCCAGGAAAAAATTGGTTGTTGGCCAAGGTTCTGGTAATAACCATGGTCCTCACCAGCATACATATTTTGTGCTTTTTGAGATGTCATCGGTTGACTCCCATAATAGAACGTAAAACATTGGGCTTGCATTGCATTCCAAGGATTTTGGGAGGAGTTTCCCCATGCCGATCCGATGGACATAGGTTCTGAGCCTTGCCCGAGGCTCCATTGGCTATGTAAGGGTTTGCTCCTGGTCGACATCCTTGAGGAGGGAAATGATCCCTGCAATGGATTCCAAGTTCCTTGTGAGGAAGGAATTCCTAAGTTTTCCCCCTGCACAGGAATAGTACCCTGCACAAGATTTTGTTTTCCATAACTGGGGTTGCCCCCGGTCAAGACGACAGCTGACGAGAAAGCATTGTTACCAAACACGTCGAAAAAATAGAATCATGTCAAACCTATCAACATGCTATAAGAAGGAATTCCTTAACCACCTTCTCCAAATGAACTATAGTTTATGTTCAGCCCGACGAAGTGCCGGTGAATACCACTAAGAGAAAGGGATGAAGGAGGTATATGACCCCCTCTATAAGGGAAAGCATTATAGGGAGATAGAATTCCCCCCATGGATCCTTGCAGAGGATCATTCAAGCTCCCTACCCCTAGACCTAAAGTCAGTAGAGTGGAGTAGTAAAGGACAGAGTTCATATCGAAGCCAGGCATCCTGTATGAGAATGGAGGGCATGTCGTACTCAGGGTGAAAGGAGCAGTGATCACCACCATAGACGGAATAAGACCATTGCTCGAGGTAGAGGCAGCCAAGACCATGGTGGTCTGGACCGACGACAGTTGGTTAGGGGACATAAAACCCCCTATAGTGACATCCATAGAGGGAATATTAGAATTCCCTAAAGAAGCAACAACATTTGTCTCCATCGCTTCTTGTGACACTACCCAACACTCCTAAGGTTTAATCTGTACGATGATGGGCGTCGATAGATCAGTGATCGAACGGTTATACAGACCAAGAGATTCCAATATAAGGTCGAAAATGGTTGGTTCCTCCGGAATGAAATGTTATCCTCCCGGAGATGGGTCGGGCTCAGTTTCCTGTGGCTTAGTCACCTCAAAATACCCTTTTTGTTCTAGTCTTCACCTTAGCGGTGGTGGGGGTGGTTCTAGATTAACCAACGACAGGCCAAGAAGTCTTTGTGATCAACAAAGCTCCTAATTCTCCTCAGTGTGATAATATCAATGACACACTATGGATATCTATTAACATTAAATACCAGCAAACACTAGAAAAAATCTCCTATGAGATAAGACAAGCAGATCACTAGCTAGTTGGAAGAACAGCTACACCAGCCAACACTAGAGCGACTTAACGGTGCAAGTGCAACTTGAATATGGAAGCACCCTCTGGGTATACTCTGCAAAGCATGGCCTGATTTCTTCCCTAGGTACCATGGTGTACCCCCACATTCACCTGTGTAAGTCACTAAGATAAAGGAAACTAGGTTTCCAGTGCACGAACAGTCACCAAGCGGGTACATTCGACAGTTGTGTGGACCGTAATGAGCAGGGTATCAAGCCCAAAACCTATCAAGGGTATCGAAAGAAAGTGTTTCGAAAGACTAATGAGGACCTCGAATGGATTTGAGACCCACGAAGCTCTGTGGCAAATGCAATCAACGGAATCCCAAGATAAGCACTCTATATGTGTTCCCCACTACGCTTGGTCCGGATTTGGAGGGGTTATCTCCGCTACCTTTTCGCACGCGACCTCATGTTTAGACCCTATGTTAGAGGGGGTTCCCAAATAAATTTCACGGTTACTAGACTTTCAAGCACTCCATAGCACAAACTCTTATGTTTGTTTTTGTAGCCTTGAAGAGTTTCCTCTGCAATCCTAAATCAAGGCTTTAGCCTAGACTAAATTGATGGACCCTACAAACACAAAGTCTAATAACTTTTAATTAAGTGTTAATTTTAGTGGTTGTATTAAGTCAAAGGGAACAGAAGTGAAACCAATGATGTTATTTAAGCGACGAAATAGAAGAGCATAAGATGAAACTGAAAACAAACTACTTCTTCTTCACAAATAAAGATTTGTCAGTTTAAACTCTTTAACCAAAAATTTTCTTAACTACTTTCCTTAGATCTTTGAAAAGAAAAAACTTAAAACATGATTTCACTCGACTACGAGCTACTTAATGTCCTAAGTATTAAAATAAAGAACTTAAGAAAAATTTATTTTTCCTTGGTAAATAAAGCAACTAACCTGAACTACTTTTGCCAAACAAATAATTGTTTTTTATTGTTTTATGCTTCAAAAACAAGAAATTTGAAAATGAATTATTTTCTCTTCTTCTAAAGAAAAAAAGGGAAAAATGACGACAATTCAAGACCAAGAAATGACTTATGGCCCATCGTTGATCGCAGGGAGTCGTTGACAATACCAAACAGGCAAATCAGAATAGACTTAGAAACTTGTCTAAAAACTGTAATAAAGAAAACACAAGAAATCTTTGATAAAAAGAAATCTATGTTGAGCTTAGACCTAGGCTACAGACTGCTATAACAAAGACTAGGGCTAGATCAAGAAAACCCCTAAGAAGTGTGATTTCTGAGAGGGAAGAGGATGATTGCCTCTTCTTAAAAAAATAAAAATTCTCAACATAGGCACGCTACTGACACTTCAGCAACCTGCGTATGTACACGGTCTGTCCAAAGGTAGAGCACGTATGTACATGTGCAGGCCTACTACAGACCACGTACACCTATGAAACTTCTCATAAAAATGAAAACCAATAGTCAATCAAAGGAAGGGAGTACTGGCATGGAAGAACAGAATCCATTAAAGACACAGAAGCTTACAGAAACTCAAAAAACAGTAAATAAACTAATTAAAAGCACCCAAAAGAATATCCCCAAAATACCCTAGAGGTCTCCCTAGTATGGTCGTCAATTCTACTATAGCGGGAAAACCCCTCTACGGACTACACTAGAGTTCTAAAGTGCAGGAAGATCTAACCGTCTAAAGTCTCCTATTTTTTGACAACTATCCCATCATCACCCCACAATCATACATAAACGACAAAGTACATAGATCCGTTAGGCATACCTTAAAATCTGTGTCCGATGTCGATCCCTTTGCGCTCATTTGTTTCTCAACTGCAGATATCCTCCCAAGGACAACCTGCATTCACCAAAAGACCATCAAGAAACTACAAGAACGAATTCTATATATGGATTAGTGGGTTAGACATCATAACAAAAATGTAAACAAATCATGAATATTTAAGACATCATTTGGCAGGACAGAAAAAGTATTTCTTTATATTAATCTCACAAAATCATTTACAATATGGGACTGAAAACTGCTCCTCAAAATCGGTCTTGGGCTCCTCTTCACCATGCACCAAATTCTTCCACATCTTCTTCTCTTCTTCAACTCTCTCTATGGAAATGGCAAATGCTTGCAATGGAGGAAAAAGGAATTCTAGCTCAAACTCACAATGTGGTTGCAAAACATTGGGGCAAAGGAGGAATACTAAAATGGTGGCATTTCTATGATCTCATGCTTCTTCTTGGAATGGGACCCCAACACCTTATTTTATAGGCCAAAAGAGATAGTAACAGTTGGGGTGACTGGATATGGGAAGTCAACTGGTTAGGTAATGGCCTGAAACCCCGTATTCCTTTGCAATTTTCATTTTTTGCACTTTTTGTGAGTGTACGTGGGCTGTAGTGGTGAAACAAGTGTGCGTATGTGAGTAGTAGTGGTGTAGGGCATGCACACCTTCATAAAAATGGTTTTTTAGAATATTTTTTCAATGTGTTGGAAGATTGGTTGTTGTCATTGATGTCAACCCTAGTCATGGGTTTTGGACYGCAAGATTGATAAAGGTATTTGGAAATGAAGGACAATGCACATGCATATACAACACCCATGAATGGATAGTATACATCATTTTGTTTTTGGTGGTATGTGGCACGTTACGTGGATCCTCATGGTTGAGGAGAAATGAATTTTTGAAGATGACAAAGTGAATTGAAGAAGTACATGTAGGCCCTGAAAATAGTTACAGAAAATAATTACAAAATAAGAAAGTGTCAGGTCAGCCCTAATGTTAAAAGGAAGTGACATAAATGGTATAAATAAACATCATTATACATTCATTTGATACAATTTGAATT
>JZKD02S2345196.1:662821-682225 GCA_000966675.3 Picea glauca
GAGTTTTGCATATTGCTGATATTTTATTTCTGCATTGAAAACGATGTTCATAATCCTCATGTTTCAGTTCTGAAATTTATTTTCTGTTAAGTTTTTTAGATGTTGAAACACAGTGTTGAGTCATATGCTGAAACACCGCTGTGAGTATATGCTGAAACATAGTGCTGAGTCATATGTTGAAACACCACTGTGAGCAGATGCTGAAACACAGTGCTGTAACAGATGCTGAAACACAGTGCTGTAACAGATGCTGAAACACAGTGTTGTAATAGATGCTAAAACACAGTGCTGTAACAGATGCTGAAACACAGTGTTGAGTCATATGCTGAAACACCCTTGTGAGTATATGGTGAAACACAGGGCTATAACATATGCTGAAACAGTGATGAAACTGAGTTTGGCATTTAAATTTGGCTGAAAAATCAGCGAGACTGAAACTGGGTTGGGGTTTTGAAAAAAAAAAAATTAACAATTTCAAAGGGTGAGAAGTTGGAAAAAAAAGTTGAGTTGCATACAAGGGGAGTATTACAGAATTGAATAAGTGTTGCAATCAACAACAAAGGGAGATATTGTTGTAAATATTTTTTTCATTGATTTAAAATATAGAGAGAGCCTAAATATGTCCAAGATAAGTATTGCAATCCTACATGTGTCCAAGATAAATATTGCAACACGGATATTGTTCAAAGTATTACTTTTGGATTATTGATGGTCAATTTGGATACCCTATCTTTGAAAGAATTTTTATCCCACATACCTAGCTCAAATGGGATCACATGTTATATGGTTGGAAATATGATTTTGATACCTTTCCAGTTGTATATGGAATTCCCTCTAACTCCATAGGAATGAGGAGATATGAATTTTTTTGTTCGACAACCCAGCCATAAAATTGAGGTCGGCCTATCCAGTATTTACATGTTGACCTTGAAAGTGGGTACACAATTACTTTAAATATAGGATATATTTCACATTTGGAGAGAAACCAAGAAAGCGATGAAGTCTTAGGTGCACAAAAGAGATCTGAGCTGCACTAAAATTGTTGGGGTGTCCTTCTGGTGTGCAAGATAAGTCTAAAGGATTTTATTGAGGTCTTTCTTGTTCTCAAGGTGCCCTATGAAGGACTGAATGTACGTGATTCTTTTATGTGCACTATTTTGAGGTTGTGATGTTGTCGGCAATGGATGTTGTTTTTAGTAGATGTTTTCATTGGTGAATTTTGTTGTCATTGGACGTTGTCATCAGTGAATGTTCTCATCAATGAATGTTCTCATCAGTGAATGTTATTGTCAATGATTACATTATGGGAATGATGTTATGAGGCTTGCTAGTGTAATATCCCCTCTATTACGACATAAATGTAAGTGAGTACATTAGTTGTACATTTTTTTTTTAATTCATTGAAGAACAAAAGTTACTTGACATTAACATGGTTCAATATTACAAATTCATTTCTCATTTACATCCTACACTGCAAATTTCGTTATACAAAATCACTGCTACTAATAGGATAATCATAATGCAAAACAATCTAGGATATCTTCCCATCCAATATTACTACAAGGTTAGGACCTCCAAGACATATAATCAATGCTCAAATCAAGGATTTATCTAATTGGTTTTTACCATTTAAGGTCTCAATACTGGTGAATTTTCTTAGGAACAAGGATGCATCTAATTTTTGTACCCAAACTCAACTCTAGACTCATGATTAAAAAATAGTAAAGTACTTAGTCATAACACAAATTTAATCATTCAATTACTCAAATACTAGACAAGTTTTCCTTCCCTTAAAGGTTACAATAACAATAATTTACTATCATCTAGATAATGTTCCATCTCTTTATGAAATCTATCATATAATTAGCATTCACCACTAAACAAAAATATCCAACCTCAAGGAAAAACAAGCATCAATCATTATTCAATATTGTAACAGTCCTCAATTGTACAAAGCAAGTAAGTAGATACTATGAGTTATCATAGTATATATATTTGAAAGAGAAAGGAAGATAATAGAAAATCTCTCAAACACTGAGAGGAAATTGTAAGCTTACTCAATACTTTCTGAACTAAAAGACACTGTGATGGAGTAATTTTTCACCTGTGTGATTGTCTGTTCTGAGAATGAGTTAATATTTTATGCTAAGAACCAAATTTTCTCTTCTAAGTGTCACAGTGAAAGTATTCCTAGTGCCAACACCATAAGTTCAGGGACAGGCCCCTTGAAAGCCCAAAGCTCAGGAGAAAAAACACAAGGTGTGTGCAGAGACCACTCAAGGTAGGCTGAGGCCTTAAACTTATGAAGAATGAAGCTCAAGAGAGGAAGTGAAAAACTTACATAGATTAGGTGAAAGAAGTGCGCCTATACTCATATGAGTATAAAAGCTCAGAGGGGAGACCAGTGTAAAGAGTGCATAGAGTCGAAACTTTGTTAAGTGTTGATAAAGCTCAGAGGTGATATAGAATAAGGAGTGGGCATGTAACTTCTTTACATCCCATTATAAGGAGGGAAGCACAAAGTGTGCGCCAAGGTTCGAGTCTTTTAAGTGAATAAGCTCGGGAGGGATAGTGAGAGTAAGTCCCCAAGAGGAGAAACCTCCTTGTTTTGAGGTGAGTGGAGAAGATCTGTTTGGGAGATATCAGAATCCCTCAGAGTTGTTTGATGAAAGGAAAGGAGTACATATGTTAAAACCCCAAATCCTTTGGACTTTATTGCTCTGGAAGTTTTGATTTATTGTTGTAAGCGAGGCAAAATTCCTAAAGCTCTGGAGTCCCAGAGTGAATCTACACCATAGATCACTGGGAGAGTGTGAGTCATTGGATTCTAAATGGTTCGTCAATTCAACACTCTGGGAGAAATTGGTTGTGGTTGCGCGGAGTAGAGAATTCCCCAAAGTCCCAAATTCCAGAGTAAATCCTCACCGTCAGTTGTTGGGTACATGTGTCAGTAGATTTTTTAGTATTCAGAATTTCTTTATCTAGAAGGTTCTGGGTGAAAGCCTCTTTGGTGTGGAAATTCCCAAATCCCATAGTCAATGTTGATCGTTCTTTGATGGGTTAATGTGGACCGCATATATCCACACTTCTCCAATTTGGCGTTCTACAATTCAGGAGTTTGATGGTGATTAGGAGAAAAGAACATTGAATCTCAGAGTTCTATAGTTGATCACGGTCTTCGGCTATAGGAGGAGTGTGAGTCATTATATTCCTGATCCCCTTGGTGATTCAACGATCTAGGTGAATTAGTTCAAATTTGTTTGGTGTAGACAAACTCTGAAGTCGAAGTCCCAGATTTCTGGAGTAGATCTCCACCGTAGATTCTCGGGTGAGGAGAAATCTCGCTAGTTGTCTGATTAAATTCATAACCAATGATGAAGGAAAGTGGAAGGATAGGTTAGAACCCACATCTATCGATCGACCTTGAATTATGACCGCATTCGACCGATAACACTCTGGGTGAAAGGGAGTGTT
The DNA here is from genome assembly GCA_000966675.3 of Picea glauca. Taxonomy (NCBI): domain Eukaryota; kingdom Viridiplantae; phylum Streptophyta; class Pinopsida; order Pinales; family Pinaceae; genus Picea; species Picea glauca. The sequence continues at coordinate 666,296 of JZKD02S2345196.1, forward strand.
GGAGTTGAAGAATCCTACAACACACCATAGTCTTATAGCTTAGAATAACTCCTTTTGGGTCAACACTAGGTTCTAGCCTATGGTTAGATGTATAATTGTCAAGGTAAAAGGGATAACTCCTATGGTTAAAATGCAAGTCAAAACTATGGAGAAGGTAAAGAAATTGGCTGCGAAACAACAGGCTCTAAATTCTTAGATTCGCATCTTGACAGTGACCCTACGATTTTTTCCAAAAATTTGGATTTATAAAAATTAAGCAGAGACTCCACGCTACTAACAAATTCAGATTTATCAATAAATTCAATAGAAAATCCACGATATAGTTTCAAATTTAAAAAAAATTCAATGGAGATTCACCATACAACAAAATTGAATTATCATAATATTTAACAAGGAATCCACGATACAAAATTTCGGATCTAGAATATAATTCGACAGAGATCCCGCCATATGAATTGACTAGGATTTAAATGAAACTCAATCAAGAACTCATGATACAAATTTAGGAATTAATTCCTTAGTTTACCAGCCAACAATACACTATTAATTTTCTTTAGAAAAATATCAACTAAAACCATTGATCATAAGAACTTCAATTATGGAATAAAATACAATTTTTAAAACATAGACCATACACAATATCATTTCAAGTTTTAAAACAGGATCAATCCACTTGAATTTAGGGTTCGGAAACGCTCGAAATTACAGCGAAAATTTTGAAAATTATAAGCACCGTAACTATTATTCATTTGTTAGCAATTGTAACAATTTGGCATTAAGACTTTCTATTGATTCTACAGTGGCCATACCAAATCTAACATACTAATATACTCAAACTACAAATAAATGTAGAATATACAATATCAGGACCAATGAAGGTTGTGTAATGAAGATTCCCTTCAAAGTCTTCCGCTCCTTTCTTACTTTTTCTTGCTAATGACAAAGACTTCAATGGTACCTCCAAGCCAATGCTAGGGGTACTCTTATTCCCCCTTATCCCCCTGAGCCACAAAGGGGCCAAGCTAAAAAAACTAGAACACAATAGCTTCCAAGCTTCCCTCGCAAGGAAGAAATTCCACTCTTTTCACAAGCTTGGAGTCCTAACTCCCACAAGTAAAACATATTCAAATCAAAACTCAACAGCATAACAATTCTCAAAAGGTCCGATCATTTTCTCTTCTACATCATTTGTTTTATAGAAATTTTCCTCACTAACACCTATACTCATGAACACATAATTAACTTTTTAATTTAAATTAATTATGATTATTCACACACACACTTTTCATACTCTCCCCAAGTTGCACAAGTAATTACCAAAATTTATTTTATTTAAAAAGCCAAATTCCCTCACATTCTCCAATATGTTCCTATTTTTGTTGGCATTCCGACCCTTTTGAGTCAATACTCCATTCGGTCGACCTTGTGAGAGACTAAAGGCTTCTAACGAATAAGGAATTTTCCTTATTGCATGACCCTTAGAATCTTCTTCAACGACTATCTTAGTCTTCCCTCAAGACATCGTGGACCACTCAACCTAGGTAATCATTAACCTATATTTTTGGCCACGGAGGTAGTGCCAGTAGTCTGTGATAGGGACATTTACACACCTCTCCCTCAATGTCTAGTTTTCTATGCATGACCCCTCTACTCCTTATGTTAATCATATTAGCAAGCATCGTCAAGCCTGCATACACTGACAAAAACACTATCAATTATCCATATGCGTAATCATACTATAATCAATCATATGTCACAAGTGCGAAAATGAAATACTAAATCTAAATACAATCCACTTCCTGAATCGGTCTAGAGTCCAAGGAATTCCATTGATGCCATCAACATCCATAACATGTCATGTGTCCTCAACACTATGGAGAACTCATCAATGGAATCTGCCAATACATATACATCATATAACAAAAATTCACAAAACCTCATCAACATCATGTAAATCCAAAAATTGAAATGAAATCACAATGTACCATAACCGGATCACTTGCAGGCAAGTGTCCTCAAAGAATAAGTCAATAAAAGTTTGCTCAGTAGGGAGGAATGTAACATATAACCCCTCTTGTTTTAAACTTTATCTCGAAGATTGTATAGTGTATAAAAGAAATTAAATAAATTTATCTGACATAGATCTATGTGTCTAATCTATCAAAAAAGTAAGGAAATTGTTGACGCATCGCATATGCATCCTCCTAGGTAGCTTAGTATGGACTATAATTGTCCCACTGGACCTTGACCCGATCAACTATTCGATGTCATAACTATCGAATTTGATGCTCCAAAATGCATATTGGCTCCGCCATGAGAGCACCTTCGTCTGACACCTGCAAATAACTCATGTCAATAACATGTGAAGGATCACTAATATAATGTCTCAAAATAGATACATGAAATACATCATGCATATGCCTCAAATAATAATGAAAGGCTAGTCGATAATCCATGGGTCCTTTCTTTTCCACAACTTCGAAAGGTCCCACAAACCTAAGATAGAGTAACTTAGCACCCTTTCCCAACTTGATTAAACTCTTGTGTGGTTTTACCCACAATAAAACTCTTTTGCCAACTTCATAACTACGGTCAATGTGATGCGCATCAACATAACTCTTATGTTGATATTGTGCTTCTTTAATCCTATGTCTTATCGATTCCATCTGTTCTTTCTTATCGATTCCATCTGTTCTTCCATTTCTTAAATTACTTCTGGTCCTACCAAGACCCTATCCTCAATTCGATCCCAACTCAATGGCGTTCGACACAGTCTCCCATAAAGAAACTCAAATGGTGTCATCTTAATTGTACTCTGATAGTTGTTGTTGTATGCAAACTCTACTAGTGGTAAGAATTCTTCCCAACATTTATGTTGGTCCATTACATAAATACGCAACATATCCTTCAAAATCTGGTTCTTTCTTTCTACTTTCTCGTCTGTCTCTGGATGATATGATGTGATAAAGTTTAGTTGTGTTCCCAAAGCCTCTTGTAAACTAGTCCAAAACCATCCTGTAAACACTGATCCCCAATCAGATATTATTCTTCTTGGTACTCCATGTAACCTCACAATCTCACTAACAAATAATCTTGCTATGTCTGGCACCTGATATTTCATACGTACTGGAATAAAGTGTACATTCTTCATAAGAGTGTCAACTACCACAAAAATTGAATCATGCATCCTTTCCATTAGTGACAATCCAATGATAAAGTCCATCAAAATGACCTCCCATTTTGATTCCGGAAAATAGTGTGGTTGTAGTAATCCTGTTGGATGTCTATGTTTAGCCTTCACTTGCTGACATTCTAGACATCTCACCATGTAACTAACTATGTCTGCTTTCATTACCTTCCAAAAGAATAAAGGCTTAAGGTTTCCCTTCATCTTCATGACTCACAGATGAACCATGTATACTGCTCGATGAGATTCACTTAAGATCAAAATTATTAATTCGTCGTTAGGCGATACATAAATTCTTCCATTACATCTCAACAATCCATCGTTGTCTAATGAATAACCTTCATATTTTGGTTCCATCATGGTATCTCGTCCAATATTATTCTTAACATCCGTGTACCAATCATCGTCTATCTGTAAAGTTAGAATAGTTTCTCGAAGATTCATCTTAAGAAGTATTACCAAAAATATGTGTGGTCTCTAAATCAACTCATCTGACACTCAGTTCACTGTTCCTTTAATGTAAGTAATCTCAAATTCATATTCACTAAGTAATTATGACTAACTCCTTTGTCGTGCATTCAAGTCATTCTATGTGAAAATATGAAACAAACCACAGTAATCTATCTTTAATTCAAATTCTTGTCCAATCAGAAAATGTCTCCAAATTCTTGGGGCATACACAATTGTTAATAACTCCATGTCATGTGTTGCGTAGTTCTCCTCATGCTTTCCCAATTTCCTAGAAATTTAAGTGATCACTTGACCGTCTTGCATCAGAACTCTGCCTAAACCTTCCTTGTATGCATCCGTTCATACCAAGAATTCCTTGTCCATGTCGAGGACCTTTAGTATCGACGTTGTAGTCAACATTTCTTTGAGCTTTTGAAATTCTTCTGTGCATTTCTCAGTCCATATGAACTTCTTTTTCTTCTTCTGCAATTCTGTGATCAGATTTGCTATCTTCGAAAAATGTTTGATGAATCATCGGTAATATCCTAATAAACCCATAAATTTGTGTAATTCTTGTACGTTGTTTGGTGTAGGACATTTCATAATATCTTCTACCTTCACTGGATACACAACAATACCTTCACCAGATATGATATGTCCCAAGTTATGAAATTTTGATTGGTAAAAAGAACATTTCGATATTTTCTCGTACAATTTGTTTTCTCGTAGACACTGTAGGACCAATATTAAATGTTCATCATGTTGTTCTTTCATCTGAGAATAAATCAATATGTCATCAATAAATACTTGAACAAACTTATCCAACTATTCAAGGAACACCCCATTCATCAAAATCATGAATACCCCTGGGGCATTTGTCAATTTGAATGGTAAAACAATAAACTGATAGTGTTTGAATCTCATATTAAATGCAGTCTTAAGGATATCTTCTTATTTAATCCGTAATTCGTGATATCCTGATCTCAATTGAATCTTAGAAAACATTGTTTCCCCTTTCAAATGATCAAACAATAATCTATTATTGGCAACGGATATTGGTTCTTAATCATTGCTTTGTTTAATTGGTGATAGTCAATACAAAGTCTCCATGATCCATCCTTCTTTCTCACAAAAATAAATGGTGCACCCCAAGGTGACACACTTGGATGTATAAGTCCCAAATCCAAATATTCCTTCAATTGCATTTTCAACTCCTACAATTTAGGCATTGACATCTAATATGGCGTTGTCACTATCGGTTCAGTTCTAGGATTCAAGTTTATTGTAAACTCCAACTCTCTTTTGGGCGGTAAACCTAGTAACTCTTATGGAAACATGTCTACAAACTCTTGCACTACATGGAATTTTTCTAATCCTTCCACGTCGCCCTTTTCATTTAGCGCTAAGACTGCATAAAGATTTCATCCTTTGCGCATACGCTTATGTAGTTGTAGGGAAGAAATAAACCTCAAGGACACTCCCTAGTTTCTTCCTACAATCACTCTATTCTACCCCAAATCATCTGCAAACTTAACCGTTTTGTTTTATAGCTAAGTATTGCATCATGCGATTCTAGCCAATCCATACCAATCACTATGTCATAAAATCCTAAGATTGTGACATATAGGTTGACCTTCGTTAAGTTAATGCTACAATCTATAACATTTCCTCCAACCTTTTGTTTAGCACCCGATGCCATTTATACATATCTGAACTCATCCTGCTTGACTACATTTACCCTAATTCATTTTAGCACTACACTAGAGATAAATTTCTTAGTAGGACCTAGATCTATAAAAATTCTAAAAGTTTGATCAGCGATTGTACCTGACATCTTGAGCACAGTGAACTGGTGCTCTGCCTTGCGGTTGTTCATCGTTGCATGTATTTTTTGGGCCTTGCCCAAATATCCAACTATAGTGGGTCCTGATGATATGGTCTCCCTAGCCTTCTCAATCGAACATTCTCACTGGTAATGTGACTCTCCACATGTCCAACATATACTCTTAAGTCCAGTGCTCCTAGTCCCTGAGGTAGAAGTTGTTGTCCTAACAGTCTTTGATCTTGGTTTGTTATGTTGAATAGGCCTGAAATGTTGTTGTTGCAAACGATGTTTTTGTTTATTGTTTTGTTCCTCTATAAAGAGTCCTCTGTTGAGGAATATGTTGTCATGGTGTCGAGAACATATGTCTGTTGGACGTATCTCAATTCCCTTAAGTTTTTCTGGCTAGTGTGTGATGTTGTGCTCCTGATTTCGTCTATCTAGTGGTTCTAGAAGGAGTCCTTCCCTGAACCGCATTATTTATCTCTTCCTCAACTATGAGGGATTTCTAAACTGCATCGTGCAATGTCTGGGACATTAATATCCTCACCTTCCCATGAATTTTGAAGTTAAGGCAAAACACAAACTTATTGACCTTTAATTTCTTTGTGTTCAGATGTGGAGCATACCTAAATAACTCCATGAATCTATCCTCATACTCTAGCACTATACCACCACCTATGAATTCATTGGAAAAATACTTCTCTTGAAACCATTCCTTGAACAACTCCCATGGCACATCTTTGAGGGCCATGTTTAGTTGAGCTAGGAGCATCTTCCACCAGAAAAGAGCACTCCCCTTCAATTCAAATACCACCATGCGGACATTTATATTAGAGGTGTAATCACAAAGTGTGAAGCACATCGTCATGTTCTACAACCATGCCTCGGTGGCTAATCCATCCATGGTAGGCCATAACTCATGAAATTTCACCTTCTCGACTTCTTTGTGTATATTGCTACTACTAGTTGGGTTGCGTTCTGAGCCCTCATTAGGCACAAACGTTCTACCCTCATCTCTATCCATGTGGTTGATCAATACCTCTGACATCCTATGAAAGGATCTCATCATACCTACCACATCTCCCACAACAACCTGCTCCTGCTAAGTGGTCGTTTATTCTCCCTGGGGGTTAGACCCCTCTAGCGTGGGTATTATATGAGGTGTCAAACCTCTCTCTCCAACACCATGTCATATACCTCTCCTCTTTCCTCTAACCATGATTACCTACATAAACAATTTCAAAATTTAATTAGCAATAAAATTTTCATCATTTAGTTAACACGGTGGAAGGCATAACGGTCCAATGTCACAGGGTTGAACCCACTATGATACCATATGTAACAACCTCTCTATTATGACATAAATGTAAGTGAGTACAATATTGGTAGATTTGTTTTTTAAATACATCGAAGAAAAAAAGTTACTCGACATTAACATACTTCAATATTACAAATTCATTTCTCATTTACATCCTACACTGCAAGTTTTGTTATACAACATCATTGCTACTAAGAGAATAATCATAACACAAATCAATATAGGATATCTACCCATCCAACCTAACTGCAAGGTTAGGACCTCCAAGACACATAATTAATGCTCAATTGCATGATTCATCTGATTGATTTTGACCATTTAAGATCTCAATACTGACAACTATTCTGAGGAACAAGGAAGCATCTCATTCCCATACCCAAACTCAAATCTAGAATCAACATTAAATAAAAGTAAAGTACTTGATCATAATGCAAATTTAATCATTTAATTGCTTAAATTTTAGACAAGTTTTTCTTCCCTTAAAGGTTACAATAAAAATAATTAACTATCATCTAGATAATATGCCATCTCTTTATGAAATCTATCATATAATTATTATTCACCATTAAACAAAAATATCTTCCCTCAAGGAAAAACAAGCATCAATCATTATTCAATATTGTAACAGTCCTACATTGTACAAACCAAGTAATTAGATACTATGAGTTAGAATTATATATATATATATATATCTTTGAAAGAGAAAGGAAGAGAACGGAAAAGCTCTCAAACACTGAGAGGAAACTGTCACCTTACTCTGTACTTTCTAAACTAAAATACATTGTGATGGAGTAATTATTCACCTGTGTGATTGTCTATTCTAAGAATGAGTTAAGATTTTATTTTAAGAACCAAAGTTTCTCTTTTGAGTGTCACAATGCAAGTATGCCCAGTGCCAACACCAAAAGTGTGTATGCGAGCCCCTTGAAATCCAAAATCTCAGGAGAAATAGAAAATCGTGTGCACAGATGCCACTCAAGGCGGGTTGAGGGCTTAAACTTATGAAGAACGAAGCTTAGGAGAGACAGTACAAAACTTAAACAGAGTAGGCACAAGAAGTGCACCTATACTCACAGGAGTATAAAAGCTCAAAGGGGAGACCAGTGCAAAGAGTGTAGATAGTCGACACTTCGTTAAGTGTTGATACATATGATAGGTGAGATAGTGAAAGGAGTGCATAGGTGACTTATTTACGTCCAAATATCAGGAGGGAAGCAGAAAGTGTGCACCAAGGTTCGATTCCTTTAAGTGAAGAAGATCAGGAGGGATAGCGAGAGTAAGTCCCCAAGAGCATAAACCTCCTTGTTTTGAGGTGAGTGGACGAGATCTATTTGGTAGATATCAGAATCCCTCACAGCTATTTAATAAAATAAAGGGAGCGTGGTTTTTAAAATATCAAGTCCTTTGGACTTCATTGCTCTGAAATTTTTGAGTTGTTGTTGTAAGTGAGGAAAAAGCCTCAAAGCTCCAAAGTCCCGAAGTGAATCTACACTATACATCACTGGGACACTGTGAACCATTGGATTTCGAGTGGTTTGGGGATTTGAAACTATGGGATAAATTGGCTATTGTTTCTTGGAGTAGAGAATTCTCCGAAGTCTCGAAGTCTAGACTAAATCCTAACCGCCAGTTGTTGGGTATCGATGTCTGTAGATTTTTAGTATTTAGAATTTTGCTATCTGGAAGGTTGTGGGTGAAAGTTTCTTTGGTGCGGAAAGTCCCAAAGCCTGGAGTCAATCTTGATTGTTCATTGATGGGTGAACGTGGATCATAGATATCTTCCCTTCGCCAATTCGACATTCGTTAGTTCAAGTGTTTGGTGGTGATTAGGAGCAAGGAACCTTGAAGCCTGAAGAAGTTCTGAAGTTTATCATAGTCGTCGGTTGTAAGAGGAGTGTGAGCCATTAGATCCCCGATCCCTTCGTGCAGTTCGATGATCCAGGTGAATTAGTTCAAAGTTGTTTGGTGCAGAGATACTCCGAAGTCGTAGTCCTGAAGTCATGAAGTAGATCTCCACTGTAGATTATCGGGTGAGGATAAATCTCGCCAGTAGTCCGATTAAATTCATAACCAATGACGAAGGAAAGTGGAAGGATAGGGTAGAACCCACATCTATTGGTCAACCTTGAATTATGACTGAGTTCGGTCAGTAACACTCCAGGTGAAAGGGAGTGTTGGAGTTGAAGAATCCTCTGTAGCACCGGAGTCCCGGAGCTCCTAATAACGCCTTTTGGGTCAGCGCTAGGTTCTACCCCATGGTCACATGCATAACTATCAAGGTAAAAGGGATAATGCCTACGGTTAAAATGCAATTCAAAACTCCAGAAAACTAAAATAAATCCACAGTGAACCAACAGGTTCTAAATTTTTAGATTCACATCTTGATAATGACCCTATAATTTGTCCCCAAAATTTGGATTTATAAAAATTAAACATGGACTCCACGCTACTAAGAAATTCGGATTTATCAACAAATTACAGAGAATCCACGATATAATTCAGATTTAAACAAAATTCAACGGAGATGCACCATACAACAAAATTGAATTATCATAAGATTTAACAAGGAATCCATGATACCAAATTTTGGATCTAGAATATAATTCGATAGAGATCCCACCATATGAATTGATTGGGATTTAAATGAAATTCAACAGAGAAATCACGATACAAATTTAGGAATCAATTCCTTAGTTTACCAACCAACAATACATTATTAATTTTCTTTAAAAAATATCAACTAAAAGCTCTGATCATAAGAACTTCAATTATGGAATAAAATACAATTTTTAAAACATAGGCCATACACAATATCATCCGAATTTTACAATAGGATCAAGCCACCTGAATTTAGGGTTTGGAAATGCTCGAAATTACAACGAATATTTTGAAAATTGTAAGCACCGTAACTATTATTCATTTGGAAGCAATTGTAACAATTTGGCATTAAGACTTTCTATTGATTCTATAGTGGCCATACCAAATCTAACATACTAACATACTAATATACTCGTACTACAAATAAATGCAGAATATAAAATATCAGGACCAATGAAGGTTGTGTAATGAATCTTCCCTTCAAACTATTGCACTCCTTTTTTACTTTCTCCTGTTAATCACAGAGACTTCATCGGTACCTCCTAGCCAATGCAATGGGTACTCTTCTTCCCCCTTATCCACCCAAATTGCAAAGGGTTCAAGCACAAAATCCATAACACAATAGCTTCCAATATTGCCTCGCAAGGAAGAGATTTCACTCTTTTCACAAGCTTGGAGTCCGAACTCTCACAAGTAAAACATAGTCAAATCAAAATTTGGCAGCATAACAATGCTCAAAAGGTTTGATTTGTTTCCCTTCTACATCATTTATTTTATAGAAATTTTCCTCACTGAAACCTGTCCTCATGCACAAATAATTAACTTTTTAATTTAAATTAATTATGATTATTCACCCACACACTTGTCATACTCTCCCCAAGTTTCACAAGTAATTACCAAAAATTATTTTATTTAAAAATCCAAATTCCCTCACATTCCCCAATGTATTTCTATTTTCTCTCTTAGTTGTCCCTTTGTTCCTCAGATTCTCATTAATGAGTGTCTCATAACTAGATTTTAGTTAGAGTTGGATTAGGAGTTTTCTTCTAGTTAGGCTATTGGTAGGTTGACTCAATATTCTATTATATGTACACCCATTCTCTAGAGTTATTATTTATTTCTATTTAAAAATCTCTTTTTATTAATTTCGTGCACACATGTGCCTTTATTAAATCTTTAGATTTTACTTACTTTTTCCTAGAATTTGATTTATCATGAATATTTAACTCATGTCATAATTCATTTAGTCCTTTATTTAAATTTAAACTTAGACTTAGTCTTAGACTTAGGCTTAGAGTTTTTTTAGTCTTTATAATTAATAATCTATTGTTTAATAAATACGTTGTTCTAACTAGGTCTAATCATTCCAATGGTTTCTAGGCCACCTAGGTTTATTGACTCAAGTTCAATTATGCAACGTGCGCTTCAAGATGCACCTTCATGCTCCAAGGGTGCCACTCACCTTTGACCAATTTTGGAAGTTTTTCTGACCCTTTGGATTCAATACTCCATTTGGTCGAACTTGTGAGAGACTAAAGGCTTCTAAGGAATAAGGACTCTGCATTATTGCACGCCCCTTAGAATATTCATGAGCAATTGTCTCAGTCTTCCCTTATGACATCGTGGACCACTCAAACTTGGTAATCATTAACCTACAGTTCTCACCACGATGGGAGTGCTATTAGGTTGTGACAAGGATGCTACCACACCTCTCCATTAATGTCTATTTTTTTGTGCATGTCCCCTCTACTCCTTATGTGAGTTAAATTAGCAAGCATCATCAAGCCTACATCCACTGACAAAAAGAATATCAATTATCCATACACATAATCATACTATAATCAATCATATGTCACAAGTGTGAAAATGAAATACTAAATCAAAATACAATCCACTTCCTAACTTAGTCTGGTGTCTAAGGAATTCCATTGATATCATTATCATATGTAGCCTGTCATGTGTCCTGCACACCTAGGAGAACTCATCAATAGAATCTTCCAATACATATACATCAAATTACAAAAAGTCACAACACATCATCAACATCATGTATAATCCAAAAATCAAAATGAAATCACAATGTACCATAAATGGATCAGTTGCATGCAAGTGTCCTCAAAGAATAAGTCAATAAAAGTGTGCTCAATATAGCAGGATGTTACATACACCCCTCTTGTTTTAAACTTTGTCCTTAAGTTTGTACAATACATAAAAGAAAGTAAATAAATGTATCTCACATAGATCTATATGTCTAATCTATCAAACAAGGAAATTGTTGACACATCTTATATGAGTCCTCCCAGGTAGCCAAGTGTGGACTATAATTTTCCCATTGGACTTTAACCTAATCGACTATTTGATTCCATAGCTATCGAATGGGATGGTCCAAAATGCGGATTGGATCCTCCATGAGAGAACCCTCGTCTGACACCTACAAAGAACTCATGTTAGTAACATCTGAAAGATCACTAATATAATGTCTCAAAACAGATACATGAAATACATTATAAATATGCCTCAAAGAATCAGGAAAGGCTAGTCAATAAGCCACATGTCCTATCTTTTACACAACTTAGAAAGGCCCCACAAACCTAGGAGAGAGTTTAGCACCCTTTCCCAACTTGATCAAACCATTGTGCGGTTTTACCCGCAAGAAAACTATATCGCCAACTTCATAACTGCGGTCAACGTGATGCACATCAGCATAACTCTTATGTCGATCTTGCACCTCTTTAATCCTCCTTCTTATCGATTGCATCTGTGCTTCCATTTCTTGAATTACTTCTGGTCCTACCAGGACCCTATCCTCAAGTCGATCCCAAATCAACGACGTCTGATATGGTCGCCCGTAAAGAAACTCAAATGGTGTCATCTTAATCGTAATCTGATAGTTGTTGTTGTATGAAAACTCTACTAGTGGAAGGAATTATTCCCAACGTTTTTGTTGGTCGATTACATACATATGCAACATATCCTCCAAAATATGGTTCGTTCTTTGTATTTTCCTGTCTTTCTCTGGGTGATGTGATGTGCTAAAGTTTATTTATGTTCCCAAAGCCTCTTGGAAGCTGGTCCAAAACCCTCCTGTAAATGTCGATCCCCGATCGGATATGATCCTTCTTGGCACTCCATGTAACCTCACAATCTCGCTGACAAATACTCTTGCTATGTCTGGCACCTGATACATCATACATACTGGAATTAAGTGTGCATTCTTCTTCAGAGTGTCAACTACCACGAAAATCGAATCATGCCTCCTTGTCATTAGCGGCAATCCAATGATAAATTCCATCAAAATGACCTCCCATTTCGATTCCAGAATACAGTGTGGTTTTAGTAATCATGTTGGATGTCTATGTTCATCCTTCACTTTCTAACATTCTATACATCTCTCCATGTAACTAACTATGTCTACTTTCATTCCCTTTCAGAAGAATAAAGGATTAAGGTCTTCCTTCATCTTTGTGACTCCTAGATGAGCCATGTATAATGCTCGATGAGCTTCACTTAAGATAAAACTTATTAATTCGTATTTAGGTGGTACGTAAATTATTTCATTAAATATCAACAATCCATCGTTTTCTAATTAATAACCTTCATACTTCGGTAACATCATGGTATCTCGTTTAATATTATTCTTAAAATCCTTGTACCAATCATCATCTATCTGTAAAGTTAGAATATTTTCTCGAAGATTTGTCTTCAGTGGTATTACCGAGAATATGTGTCATCTTCGACTCAACGCACCTACCACTTGGTTCATTGTTCCTTTAATGTAAGTAATATCAAATTCATATTCTCTAAGTAATTATGACCAACACCTTTGTCGCACGTTCAATTCATTATGTGTGAAAATATGCTACAAACCATAGTGATCTGTCTTTAGTTTGAATTTTCGTCCAATCAGGTAATGTCTCCAAATTCTCAGGGCATACACAATTGCTAATAACTCCATGTCATGCATTGCATATTTCCCCTCTTGATTTCTCAATTTCCTAGAAATGTAAGCGATCACTTGTTCGTCTTGCATCAAAACTCCTCCTAAACCTTCCTTGGATGCGTTTGCGCATACCAATAATTCCTTGTCCATGTTGGGGACCTTTAGTATCGACGTTGTCGTCAACAATTCTTTGAGCTTTTGAAATTCTTCTACGGATTTTTCAATCCATACGAACTTATTGTTCTTCTTATGCAATTCCATACCAATCACTATGTAATATGATTCTAAGATAATGACATATAGATTGACCTTCGTTACAAAATATCCCAAGGTAATGCTACAGTCTGTAACCTTTCCTCCAACCTTCTATTTGGCACTCGATGCCATTTATACATATTTGAACTCATCTTGCTCAAATTCCTATACCTTAATTCTCTTTAGATTTGAACTAAATATAGAGCTCTCTGTAGCACCTAGATATATCAAAATGCTAAAATTTTGGTCGACGATTGTACCTGACGTCTTGACCATAGTGGACTAGTGCTCAGCCTAGCGGTTGTTCACCATTGCATGTATTATGTGGGCCTTGCCCAAATCTCCAATTGTAGTGGCTCCTGATGATCTAGCCACCCTAGCCTTATCAATTGGATAATGTCATTGGTAATGTGTCTCTCCACATGTCTAACATATAGTCTTTGGTCCAGTTCTCATGGTCCCCAAGGTAGAAGTTGTTGTCCTAACATTATGTGATCCTGGTATGTTCTGTTGAACATGCCTAAAATGTTGTTGTTGTGAACGACATTGTTGTTGTTGCCATGGTCCTCTATAAGGATTTCTCTGCTGAGGAATATTTCATCGCAATTTTGAGAACATAGGTCCTCTAGGCATATACCAATGCCCTAAACTCTGTCTATCCAATGTGTGATGTTTTTGCACTCCTGATGTTTTTTTTTTAGTCAGTCTAGAAGGAGTCTTGCCCTGAACCCCATTGTTCATCTCTTCCTCAGCTATGAGGGATTTCTAAAGTGCATCATTTAATGTCTAAGGCATTAAGATCCTCACCTTCTCATGATTTTTGATTTTAAGGCCAAACAAAAACTTGTTGACCTTTAACTTCTTCGTGTTCATATGTGGAACATACTTAAGTATCTCCATGAATATCGCCTCATACTTTGGCACTGTATGACCACCCTGTCATAAGGTGTTAAACTCATTAAGTTGGTGCTCAATGAATTCCTCAGACAAGTACCTCTTCCAGAACCGTTCCTCTAACAACTCCCATGACACGTCTTCGACGACCATGTTTAGTTGAGGTAGGAGAGTCTTCCACCAAAGAAGAGCACTCCCCTTCAACTCAAAGACCACCATACATACTTTCATATTAGAGGTGTAATAACGAAGTGTGAAGCACATCACCATTTTCTCTTACCATGCCTCAGCGGCTAAGTCGTTCGTGGTACCCCAGAACTTGGGAAATTTCACCATGTCATATTCTCTATGTACACTACTACTACCAGCTGGGGCGCGTTGTGAACCCTCATTAGGCACAAAAGCTTTGCCCTAATATTTATCCAGGCGGTTGATCAACACCTATAAAATCCTCTGAAAGGATATCACCATACCTACCACATCTCCCACAACAACCTGCTCCTGCTCAGTGGTCGGTTCTTCTCCCTGGGGGTTAGACCCCTCTAGCGTGGGTACTATCATAGTTGGCATACCTCTTCCTCCAACACCACCTCGTCTACCTCCCTTGCTTCCTCTAACCATGATTACTTGCATATAAACTTTCATAATTTAATTAGCGATAAAATGTTAATCATTTAGTTAACACAGTGGAAGGCGTAATGGTCCAATGTTGTAGAGTTGAACCCGCTCTGATACCATATGTAAAAACCCCTCTATTACGACATAAATGTAAGTGAGTACAGTAGTGGTAAAAAAATAAATTAAAATCCATCGAAGAGCAAACGTTACTCGACATTAACATACTTCAATATTACAAATTCATTTCTCATTTACATCCTACACTACAAGTTTTGTTATACAATAACATTGCTACTAACAAAATAAGCATAACACAAAGCAATCCAAGATATCTACCCATCCAACCTACCTGCAAGGTTAGGACCTCCACACAACACATAATCAACGCTCAAGTCCGGGATTCATCCAATTTATTTTGACCATTTAAGGTCTAAAGACTGGTGATTGTTTTGAGGAACAAGGAAGCATCTAATTCTCATACCCAAACTCAAATCTAGAGTCAGGATTAAATAACAGTAAAATACTTAATCATAACGCAAATTTATTCATTCAACTCCTCAAACACAAGACAATATTTCCTTCCCTTAAAGGTTACAATAATAATAATTAACCATCATCTAGATAATGTTCCATCTCTTTATGAAATCTATCATATAATTATTATTCACCATTAAACAAAAATATTTTCCCTCAAGGAAAAACAATCATCAATCATTATTCAATATTGTAACAGCCCTCAATTGTACAAACCAAGTAAGTAGATACTATGAGTTAGCATAATATATATATATATATATATATATATATATATATATATATATATATATATATATATATATATATAT
>JZKD02S2345196.1:682275-734768 GCA_000966675.3 Picea glauca
TGAGAATGAGTTAAGATTTTATTTTAAGAACCGAATTTTCTCTTATGAGTGTCACAATGCAAGTATGCCCGGTGCCAACACCAGAAGTGCGCATATAGGCACCTTGGAAGCCCAAATATTAGGAGAAATAACGCAAGGTGTGCGCAGAGACCACTCAAGGCGGGTTGAGGCCTTAAACTTCTGAAGAACGAAGCTCAGGAGGGATAGTGAGAGTAATTCCCCAAGAGGATAAACCTCATTGTTTTGAGGCGAGTGGATGAGATCTGTTTGGGAGATGCTAGAATCCCTCACAGTCGTTTGATGAAAGAAAAGGAGAATGGTTGTTAAAACCCCAAGTCCTTCGGACTTCTCTGCTTTGATAGTTTTGAGTTGTTGTTGTAGGTGAGGAAAAATCCCCGAAGCTCCAAATTCCCTGAGTGAATCTACATCGTAGATCACTAGGAGAGTGCAAGCCATTGGATTTCGAGTGGCTCGGCGATTTGGAACTACATGATAAATTGGTTGGTGTTGCATGGAGTAGATAATTCCCGGAAGTCTGGAGTAAATCCTGACCATCATTTGTTGGGTACACATGTCTGTAGATTTCTGAGTATTCAAAATTTGGCTATCCGAAAGGTTATGGGTGAATCTTCTTTGGTGCAGAAATTCTCAAAATCTCAAAGCTTGGATTCAATCTTGATCGTTCATTGACGAGTGAACGTGGACCATAGATATCCGCCCTTCGCCAATTCAACGTTCAACAATTCGGGAGTTTGGTGGTGATTAGGTGCAAGGAACCCCAAAGCCCAGAGTTTTGGAGTTGATCACAATCGTCGGCTATAGGAGGAGTGTGAGTTATTAGATCCCCGAGCCCTTTGATGTTTCAATCATCCAAGTGAATTAGTTAGAATTTGTTTGGTGCAGAGAAACTCTGAAGCCGAAGTCAGGGATTCTCGCAGTAGATCTCCGCCGTAGATTCTTATGTACAGAGAAATCTCGCCATTCGTCTATTTAAAGTCATAACAAAGGATGAAGGAAAGTGGAAGGATAGGGTAGAACCCACATTTGTTGATAAACCTTGAATTATGACCGAGTTCAGTCGGTAACACTCTAGGTGAAAGGGAGTGTTGGAGTTGAAAAATCCTTCGGAGCGTCAGAATCCCTAAGCTCTAAATAACACCTTTTGGGTCAGTTCTAGGTTCTAGCCTATAGCCACATGCATAACTGTCAAGGTAAAAAGGATGACTCTTATGGTTAAAATGCAAGTCAAAACTCCGGAAAAGGAAAATAAATTGACAACGAACCAATAGATTCTAAATTCTTAGATTTACATCTTGACAACGACCATACGATTTTTCCCAAAAATTTGGATTTATAAAAATTAAATAGAGACTCCATGCTACTAAGAAATTCGGATTTATCAACAAATTGATCAGAGAATCCACGATATAATTTTGGATTTAAACAAAATTCAACGGAGATCCATCATACAACAAAATTGAATTATCATAAGATTTAACAAGGATTCCATGATACACAATTTTGGATCTAGAATATAATTTGATATATATCCCACCATATGAATTGATTAGGATTTAAATGAAATTCAACAGAGAACTCACGATAAAAATTTAGGAATTAATTCCTTAGTTTACCAACGAACAATACACTATTAATTTTCCTTAAAAAAATCTCAACTAAAATCTTTGATCATAAGAACTTCAATGATGGATTAAAATACAATTTTTAAAACATATACCATACACAATATCATTACGATTTTTAGAAGATGATCAAGCCACCTAAATTTAGGGTTTGGAAACACTTGAAATTACAGCGAAAATTTTGAAAATTGTAAGCACCGCAACTATTATTTATTTAGCAGCAATTGTAACAATTTGGCATTAATAATTTCTATTGATTCTACAGTGGCCATACCAAATCTAACATGCAAATATACTCGTGATACAAATAAATACAGAATATAAAATGCCGGGACCAATGAATGTTGTATAATGAAGATTCCCTTCAAAGTCTTGCGTTCCTTTCTTACTTTTTCTTGCTAATCATAGAGATTTCATCGGTACCTCCTAGCAAACACTAGGGGTAATCTTCTTCCCCCTTAGCTCCCCGGGCTGCAAAGGGGCCAAACACAAAAACAGGAACACAATATCTTCCAAGCTTGGCTCGCAAGGAAGGGCTTCCACTCTTTTCACAAGCTTGGAGTCTCAACTCTCACAAGTAAAACACAGTCAGATAAAAATTTTGAAGCATAAGAGTGCTCAAAAGGTTTAATCCTTTTCCCTTATACATCATTTGTTTTATAGAAATTTTCCTCACTCACACCTATCCTCATGCAAAAATAATTAACTTTTTAATTTAAATTAATTTTGATTATTCACCCACACACTTGTCATAGTCTCCCCAAGTTGCACAAGTAATTACCAAAATTTATTTTATATAAAATTCCAAATTCCCTCACATTCCCCAATGTGTTCCTATTTTCTCTCTTAGGTGTCCCTTTGTTCCCCAAATGCTCATTTAATGAGTGTCTCCTAACTAGATCTTAGCTAGAGTTGGATTATGAGTCTTCTTCTAGTTAGACTAGTGGTAGGTTGACTCAATATTTTATTCTATGTAAACCCATTCTCTCAAGTTATTATTTATTTCTATTTAAAATTCTCTTTTTATTAATTTCATGCACATATATGCATTTTATCAAATCTTTAGATTTTACTTACTTTTTTGTAGAATTTGATTCATCTCAAATTTTTAATTCATGTCATAATTCATTTAGTCCTTTATTTAAATTTAGACTTAAACTTAGGCTTAGACTTTTTTTAGGCTTTATAGTTAATAATCTATTGTTTAATATATACTTTATTCTAACAAGGTCTAATCATTCCATTGTTTTCTAGGCCACCTAGGTTTATTGACTCATGTTTAATTACGCGACATGCCCTTCAATACACACCTTTGTGCTCCAAGGGTACCACTCATCTTTGACTGGTCTTAGAATTTTGTCTGAACCTTTCGAGTCAATACTCCATTCGGTCAACCTTGTGAGAGACTAAGGCCTTCTAAGGAATAAGGACTATGCCTTATTGCACGCCCCTTAGAATCTTCGTGAGCCACTGTCTCAATCTTCCCTCATGACATTGTGGACCACTCAAACTAAGTAATCCTTAACCTACAGTTCTGACCATGATGGTAGTGCTAGTAGGTTGTGATAGGAACGTTGCCACACCTCTCCCTCAATATTTGGTTTTTTGTGCATGGTCCCTCTACTCCTTATATTAGTCGGATTAGCAAGAATCATCAATCCTGCATCCACTGACAAAAACACTATCAATTATTCATATGCATAATCATACTATAATCAATCATATGTCACAAGTGTGAAAATGAAATACTAAATCAAAATACAATCCACTTCCTAACTCGGTCTGAAGTCCAAGGAAGTACATTGATGCCATCAACATTTGTAACCTATCATGTGTCCTACACACTCAAGAGAACTCATCAATAACATCTACCAATACATATACATCAAATAGCAAAAATTCACCACACATCTTCAACATCATGTATGATCCAAAAATCGAAACAAAATCACAATGTACCATAATCGAATCACTTGCACGTAAGTGTCCTAAAAAAATAAGTCAATAAAAGTGTGATCAATAGAGCGAGATGTTACAGTTAGGTTTTGAAGGATTATCTATGGAATAAAGAATGTAGGTGAAGTCATAAGTACTTTGTGTATGAATATCGTGTATTGGTTTCTACACATATCTTATTGAGTTGGTGCTCAGTTGAGGAGATTGGTGTCTCCAGTAGGTTGGTGCCTACATCTTATTAAGTTGGTGCTCAGTTAAGGAGATTGGTATCTCCAATAGGTTGATGCCTACAATATTTGTAACTATAGGTTGGTGCCTATTAACATTTATAAATATAAGTCTATGGTTTTCTCCTGATTCGGTTAACATGTTAAAATATGTGCATTACTATTTGATTTTATATTGATTATTGTTTCTCAAATAATGAATGAATGATGAATGTTTAAATAAATTCAAAAGAATCATATACTGATTCACCCCCCCCCCCTCTCACTATAAGCATAAGTTCAACAGGTTTATATTATACATGGAAAATTCTTAAATGGTTTTGGTTATAGAATAATTGGGGCTCATCACCTTGAATCCATGAAATTTTTTAAACAATAATGGTAGCATGGGTTGAGATGTATTGATACATATCAATGGGAGAGGAAACACATGGATATTCCATGGTGGAAAAGTAAAATTGTAAGGTAGGAACCACTTTAAAAAGTAGTTTGGGAGAGGGAAGTGGAGGTGGAAGATGAGCCCTTCCACTTGGGAGAGAAAGAAAATGAGAAAAATATCTCTAGGATGAAAGATATAGAAGGAAAGAAACCTATCATAAAAATTCAAGAGGAAGAAATGAAATGACAAGTTCTCTTAATATAGGGAATGATTGGAAGAAACACCTAAGTGGATTCACCAAAAATTAGGTATGCATGGATCGCCTAAGGATAAAATCGGTGAACCCATCTTAGGAAGCTAAGAAACCCTAGGAAAATGGTAATAAAAGGGGAAATAAAATCATGAGGTAATATGCCAACCCCTTACTAAACAAGGATTTCCTATATAGGGTGACTAGTTTAGGTAGATTAGATTTGTCACCCATTTCATGGGAAAATGTAGAAAAACATGGATTGAAAGGAAGGAAAGTATTAATAAGTTTCTTATGGTATTAATTATCCATAATGTACTTTAGTTTTTATGCACTAAAATGAAACTTAAATTATCTTAATTTATAGTTGCAAATTAATTACAACTAAAGAGAGACAAACAATAAAATAATCAACTAAATTAGGTCAATTAGACCTTTCACTTTTCATGATCTATTTAAGCTATCAAGTTGAAACTTAAATGTAAAAATGAATGATACAATGATGAAACAAAACCTTTATCTTTCCCTTCAAATCCACAAAACAAACATATGTAAGCATTAGGGTTTATTCCTACTTTTTTTGGGTCTTTAATTTGTTGAAATAGAAAGAAATTGGTGAGTTGTTTCCCTTAGGTGGATAAGATACCTTAAATTTTTGTTCTAACCCTAACATTACCCTTAAAAATATTTGAAAAAACATTAAACAAACAATAAACACAAAAAAGAGAGAGGGTTGGGCCTCCTTTGTGTACATGGTTTCTCTATGATCCTCTTGCAAAATTGATTGGTTTGCTTGATTAGACAAACAAACTACACTACTCGCTATGAAATAAAAGAAGATATGATGTTTTTGTGCTCTTGGTTGAAGGAAACCTCCTACTAAATAATTTGATTACCAAAGAAACCCCTTGAGTTATAGGGAAGAGACTAATCAAAGTGTTGGAAGAGGGATGCTCCAAACCATTATAAGTCACAATCTCCAAGCCTAAAAACATAAAAGAAGGCCCAAAACAACAAGTGAAGGCTAGGGACAATAGTATGAGACTCCATTAAGAAAGGAGGAGGAAAGCAATAGATAATCAATGTTAACCTAAGATCATGTGAGAGCTATAGTACACTAATCTGCAAAGAAAGTTGTTTATAAGAACTTAGGTAACCAATTTAAAGATACAAAATATAGATGAGGAGTAACCATTATACACATATATCCATTAGGGTATGATGGAAATGTGATCCATAATTCATGGATACAAAATAATCCATGTAATAGTTAAACTGTAGCTGTTAACTCTCTAATGGTAAAAATAATGAATCCAATGTATACATTAAGGCCAAAACAAGTCGTGCATTAAGACCAAAACAAGTCATACATAAATACAAATGACAGTGTGGGTGTTAACTCCCTAATGGTAAAAATAATAAAGCCAATGTGTACATTAAGGCCAAATAAGTCCTTCATACAAGTGATAGGTTAAATAGAGCATGCATAAATACAAATGACATATATAGTAAGAAAAGAACCACTTATAATAAGAAAAAAAAATACTAAATAAAGCATCAATAATGACTTACTCATAAATAGAGCATGTTCACCAAACATGGAAGGTGTACATAGTCACAAAAATGACTTTCTAATAAATTTGAATAATATTTAGAAATAAAAAGCACCAGCATGCCCAAACACATTAGAGATCAACCCAAATAAAAATCTATTTTAGTAAAAAATAATCAACTAAGATATAAGATCATATCAAGGAAAATGTAATAAGAGACTTCCCAATAACCCAAAAGTAATCAAGGCAAACCTTAAATATAAATTAGAGACCTGGTGTCAATTTAATTTTGATCATAGAAGGGACACAATCATGGAAAATACTTGGAGCTTACGAGTTATCAAAGGGTACTTTCCTCATCGTTGAATGGGCATTGGCCTAACTAATATTTAATTAAAATGTATATCAGAAACGTTAATACAGTATTAATACCTAATACAAACTTCATATATATTTGTGTGAGATAAAAATAACAGTATTATTTAAAAATAAACATTCAAATTGCACAAAAGTTTTTATTATTTCATTATAAGAGCATTTACTTATAGAGTTGGTTAAATGTTCTATGTTTTTGTTCTTTTAGTCGGTAACATAAATAAATTTGTAAGAAATCATATCAAATTACATTTTTAATGCAGAAATGGATTTATTTTGCTGAAAAACTCTTACAACACTGAGATTGTATAAATTTAACCACTCAAATCTACAGATCCAACATTATCGCACTAAATTTCAGACAAATATTCCCAAAAAATATACCCTCAAAAAAATAATACATTTACTATTTTTCTTATCCAAAATGATACTAAGGCCGATATAATGATTCCGTACTTTCTTAGCATGTCGCTCTAAATTGGTTCTAAAGACCAATATAATCATTCTACAGTCTTGCTAACATGGAGGGAAACGTACAAATTCCTTTGATGGAACATATCTGTGCATTTCCTGCGTTGGTTGGTAGCTATGAGATGTTATTGCTAACATGTGTATGGTGGCAAATGTACAATATTCTTTGATTGAACATATGTGTGCATTTCCATTTGACAAGATAGTGGGTACTTCCTTGTGAAACGACATTTCGAGTCAAAGAGAAAATCATGTTGAATTCTTGTCGACATTAAACTTGACACACTCGAAGAACCAAACACCTTCTTCCACCAGGCAGTGGCACGGACCGTAATTGCACTATCTAAATAGTATGACGACTTGCAGATCGAAGCTCCCAAGAAATGTAGCGCAGCCTTTGTTGAAGTACACGATGATAGAAGTCTTCCACTTCAAAATCTCGTTCACCCCCACCATCTTCTCCATATTTTGATTTCGTTGCCCGAGATATATATATATATATATTTTCATAAGCTTATCAAAGCTTGAAAATTTGTCCCACCCAAAGACCGATTGGTACTCCAATTGATAATGATTCAATCACAGGAACAACATAAAGTTCGTTTACGAAAAAGGTAAGCATAAATCCAAGCAGCTCCTCATAACAATAATCTAGAGAAGCTTGGACGCTGTGCATTACTGAAGTTTGAATGTTCAGAATTATGCTACTTTCTATATAATATACTCTGTCCGTTGGATGTCATGAGTTGAGTTTTTGTGTCTCTGGGGTTTGCTGTTTAGCATCCTATATCATTCCCTAAATGGAGAAGTATCTAATGAGTTTTCAACGACATTTATTATAAAAAAAAAAAAAATTATATTCTTTCTATACAGTGATATCTTAAATTGGTGATCAATTCTAAAATTCTAATGTGGAAGGACCATCTATACCTATGATAATCTAATTGATCATCGGAAGCTTGGACACTTTCTATATGGTCACTTTCTATCATCGGAAGCTTGGACACTGAAGTTTGAATGTTCAAAATTATGTCACTTTCTATATAATAGACTCTCCAAGTTCTTGTTTGATTCTTGTGTCTCTGGGGTTGCAGTTTAGCATCACATATCATTTACTAAGTGGAGAAGTATTTGTGAGTAGTATCTTGGTGATCAGTTCTAATGTCTAGTATTTTAAATTGGTGATAGTTCTAATATCACCCAGGAGAATATCTATGATAATCTAATTGATCATCCGAATTTGCATAAACTAAAAA
Source organism: Picea glauca (assembly GCA_000966675.3). Lineage (NCBI taxonomy): Eukaryota > Viridiplantae > Streptophyta > Pinopsida > Pinales > Pinaceae > Picea > Picea glauca. Next base: position 690,386 of record JZKD02S2345196.1, read on the forward strand.
TTTAACAGGTTTCCATTTGCGCTGTGACCAGTAAACATGTTCTACTTGACCTTGAAAATAATGCTCGAAGCTTTCTTATTAAACTGGAAATTTTACTGATATCAATATCTTTGTAGAACATGTTATCAGTTTGAACAATCGTAATCCCTATATTCGCAAGCTTTTTGTCATTAATTACAAACATCTAGTTTTAAACTACGTCATGTTTAAATCGTATATGATACGGAAACATGAATTAGACTAGAATGAAAATGCAAAGGACAAGGATCAAACTTAGTCATAGAAGGGATTTTCTTCCCATTTTTTTTCAATTCGATTAGCAATATGATTTTTGCTATCAATGAAAATTAATTCCAGCGTGTTGAAAATTTCGCAGATACATGCTAATCAGAATAGTATTGACAAGTGCTCATCCAACTCTCAATTTTTCTTTTCTATAATTGAAAACTGAACAGAAAGACGGTTGAAAAGTGAAATGAATTGTACTCGTATATCACAGCAGAAGCATTGCACAAATCTTGAACAGCAGAATATTAATAATCACCCACTGTATTTATTTAGCTATATGAATATAAGCAGTACAATTTGAGAAACAACTGATAACATGTTACGCTATCTTAAGAACACAGGACACCACTCTATTGAGTTTTGGACTACAAACATCATAACTACCTTCCATCCTAACACACCATAGGAATTAATTTCGAGCAGAAGCTTTTCTGCTGACTCCACAGTAGAGAGGAGTTTATTTGCAAAATATCGCTTCTATAAAGAATGCAGGTTTTCTTTTCAGAAAAACCCACCCCAACAAGCTTAATTATTCTGAATACCCCCCTAGCTGTAAAACCTATACCCATTCACTGGCACGAAAGATGGCCCCGAAAGCTTCAGCCTTCTTCTGCCATCACTCCTATCAATCCCAAACTTCATGACTCCAGAAACAAATAGCATGTTCTGCATATTTACAAAGAATATCATCATGATACCAACTGATTATCAAAAGAAAACAGTTAAACTTGGAAACAGTTCCACCTGACCTTACCAATAACTTTGTCTTGACTCACAAACTCGAGATAAAAATGAGTTAGCATATTCAGCTGTCCTGCATAGAACTGGATGTGATAATTTGATTGCCTCCTCTCCTTGCAATTTTGCCAGGATAGTTAAGCCAAATTATTAACCCCAACCTTTGTTTCCCCCCGATGTTTGAAGCCGGAAAAAAATGAAGCTTCAAAAATCTCATGCTGTACATTTGATCTCTATTCCTCAATCAGCTTCTGTCGTGGTGATCATGTCCCAAGCCCAGCCCAGTATGTCACTGCATTTCTATGAAACGAATTTGGACATAGATGAAGACCCACCTTATAGATCTTCACGACAAATGAAAAACAAACAAACAAACACAACAAAATTCCAGTGTAGGGAAGCCTTCATCTGGAGAGACTCGCCAGATTACATGACAATTAGTCAGTCCTGGATGTCCAAACCCTAATGCTTGACATTTTCTTCATTTGAAAAAAGACGACCTTTTCTGAGAGATCAAATTTATGCTCTTTCAATAAGCATTTCACGTGCAGCAGCTAATGTGTATTATCTTAATTCTAGATCAAGGAGCCTACAGAGGATCCATAAGTAGTGAGCTCAGGCCATACTCCTCCATTCCAATAAGCAGAATCGCTAGCTGCGTCAAACAAGGACTCTGATGGAACTGGCCATTCTGAAGTTATATTCAAACGATTATCTTGACCTTCCACCTTGACACAAGAAGGCAGGCTTGTGACCACTTTTCGGTTGTGATCAATTCGAGAGCTATTACTGTTTTCCAGTTCAGAGAAGGGGGTTAAACCTACCTGTACATGATCACTAGCCTCAGCTAGCTTCTGCTGCTCACTTGATCTCCACTGATTCGCCTCAGAATACCTGTTGGTATTGCCATTAATCCCTTCATGCAGAGATAGGGCAAAGGGAGACAAATCATCACAATTAGTGGAATTCAGCACTGGTAATGATACTTCTGAGATTTGTGTAGGGAGACTCTCAAAGAAGCTGCCATCTATATCTCTGACGGTTCTAGTTAGGGCTTCTGTTCTATTTGGGTTAGAATTAAAATTGAGACCTGGAAAAGTGGATTTAAAAGAGTTGAGGGTGTTTAGTGAAGAAAGCCCATTCAGAGGCGATAGGTTGCAGCTACGGGGATCAAAGAATGTCCTTAGAAACTCAGAATCATTGCCATATAAAGCTCTCTGATCCACCAGCCTTCTAGCAAGTGAAAGACTGTGAATGCCATCATGAGTAGCAGCACTGCCTGTGGGAAGTCCATAGAACATAGAATTTGTCATCTGAGAATGCCCAAGAGGAGCTGAGCCATTTATATTTAAATCATGAACAGATGTGGAAGCTTCGTTCATTTGAGCACAACCGTGATCTATTGTTCTCTTGGCACGCTTGTTCTTCCTGCACCCACCACCAACAGGAACGTTCCGTAGAGTGCCTCCTCTAGTCCAATATCTCTTGCATGTCTTGCAGAAATGGCGAGGCTGGGACAAGCTGTAGTTGTTGTAGTAGCAAAACTTGGTGTTCGCCGAATCACACCGAGGGCATTTAAGTGCTTGATCTGGCAGTGGTGGCTTCAACCCACTTTGTTCCATCATAGGCCGAGAGCAAGCCGGAAGTATTTCCTCCAAAGGCTTTAGGGTTCTCTCGTGCATCACACCCTGCACAAAGATCAAAGGCAGCATAGCGTCAAACACAAGCATCTATATCTCAGCTGCAATTCAAAGTTCGATCTATGCCAAAATAAACCAAAAAAACAATGAAAAGGGTCTTGATCTTAGATTCTAACGGATTCATACATCTCCAACAGAAGCCAAAACATTCGACAGAATGCCAGTAGAAGAAGCCGTGATTGAGATGAAATTCTAAGAATAACGCATAAGAAAGCATTATATATTTGTGAAATTCACCATGAGCTGCATCTAAACATGACTCGAGCCTGAATTTCTAAGGCTCAAAGCAACGATTCCATCATAAAAGTATACGTGAGATGCTTGTAAAGCTACAAAATAAGCATATAATATACTCCTCAAAAAATATAGATGGGACGGGATGAATTCAGACCTACATACCATCATCTTTGCTGCAACCCTAACCCTAAGAAAACCAACAAAAATGACGAGGAAAGTAACAAAAGTCTAAGCATAATCGCAGTGCAATTCTGCGATAGTTATACCTGTGGCCAGTCAGAATCCATGCAGACTTGGACGGAGCTGAGCACCATTTCAGCTCTGAAGGTAACTTAGAATCCAACACCTTGAAACCACCGTTTGAAATACCAATATGCAGGCGAACACACACCAGCCCTGCAGCGTTTCTCCAAGTTGCACACCCAGATGGAAGCATCTAATAAACAGATCCCTGCAGCAACATGGAACAGTTAAAATCCAAAGAGAGAATAAATTAAGATCCAAAGTGCGAATACATGAAACAAATGGATGGGCTACAAGATCACCCACAGAACAGAAATTAAATGTAAATCCGCACACCTTAATATACTTATTGGGGTTTGAGGCTTCAATAACATTAGTTGAATACAACAAACTGTTGGCTTGTAGGAGAGAAGAATTTTTAGCTGTAGAAATTATTTCAAAATACCACAAGCACACAAATACAGAAAGAACACGGAGCAAGATGAAAACAAAAGGGAGAGGAGAAGAAGAAGAGCCGAAGAAGAGTGAAGGCACAGAAGACAAGCGTGGAGAAGAGGAGGGCGTGTGAATATATGGTAGTTTGAGTGGGGATGATGATGATGATGGGGATGGGATGAGGGTAAGGGAATCTGATTGGCAGGCGGCTGGACGGTGACGAAAACCGAGGCTGTAACGATCCTCCTAAGTACATACAGCGACAGGCAGTCAGGCGGGACCTAAACCCACAGCTAGCAGCTACAGGAAGGAAAGAGCGCCCAGGATTCTCTGATGGGTGGATACCGGGTGGAGGTGGAAGGAAACCGAGGCAGGTAATGAGGGGAGAAAAAGTGCAAGGGTAGATATTGCTCTCAGAGCTCACATGTGCCCACACCACACATTGTATATAGAAGATGGTGATGTAGGGATTCTGACGCTTCCCGAGGGATCTTTCATTCTATTTCTAATTCTCCTTGTTATTAGTAGCCTAGTAGTGGAAAAGCAAAGCTCAGCTCAGCTCAGCCTCAAATGCTGTTTGATTCAAAGTTGTTGGTCGGTCCGCGCAGCCCTGCAAAGTTCAAAGGGGTGGCCAGAGAGAGAAAACATTTGTAGTGAGAGAAATAGACAGAACCCTGAAAAAGGTGGCGAAGGGAAGAGCCTGCTCTTCCCGTCAGTGCTAGCCAGTGCGCCCGGTGGGACCCGCGGGTCCCACTCCATTCCCCGGGAGATGCTTGTGGCCGAGATTCCACTCAATTAAAAAAGAAACTTCTGCACGACTCCCTATCCAGTTCTCACTAAACCCCTTAACTTGGGCTTCCTTCCTTCCACCGTCCACGTAGGTCACTCTCCACATCCAAAAGGCATTTCTCACACCTAACAACCACACATTTCTTGTATTTAATATCATAAAGTACGGCATGCTAATTAATAAATTCATCTATCTCTTCATTTTATTCCATGTCAGTGAAAAACATCGATTGTACATCCTTTGACCACATATGACCCAATATAGTTGTGTGTGAACATAAACTTTTGGGGATGGTCTCCACCATAGTCATATCTCTCAATCAACTACATTTATTAATTAATAATTAACAACATGCAAAGTCCGTGGCGTTCTTTAAAGTAAAAGGCACATTTTATTTTCTTTATTTCTATGAGTTTATATCCACCTAAACTTATCTAGAAAACCATCACCAGGTAAATGTATTTCTTTAACTCAAATAACTGAGTAAAGGTTTAGGTTTGCATTTTTAGATATTTATTTGAAAACCATCACCAAGTAAAGATTTGTATTTTTACATATTTATTTTATCTTTCTATGATAAAGATAAATAACAAAGAATAACTTGCAAAGTAATAAATAAGGATAAAGAGAAATTAGGATTTTGATATGGAATTACTAAGAATTCTCAAGGATTAAGGTTTTTAAGTTAAAATTTATATCAATCTATACCAATCTCAATTGATGTTATATTAATTAGTGTAGGAAGGAACCATGAGTAATCTTGAATCTTTGAAATCCCTGGATGTATCATTTTTTCAATTTGAAACAAAATGTTGATGCATAAGGTGTATGTGGTATTTGTTACTACCTTAAGAGTGAAGAAAGAGCTTAACTCAAAAGTTAACATGTATAAGAGTGATCCTTATAAGTAATATATTTAGAATAATATTTGTAATGGACTAGGACCCCATGTTGAGATACATTACTAAATTAAATCAAATCGACATAACATAACTTTGATATCATTTTAATATGAATGTATAAACATAATATGACAAAAATAACTCATGCAACTATCACTCATTTATAGAATTATAAATGTAGGATAATTCTCACACATAGTATCATTCAAAGACACAAAACACAAAATAAGCACAACATTCAAGCACTACATTAAAACAATAAATAAACACAGCATGGCCAAAACACTTATCAAGTTAAAAATATTTACACAACTAGATGCAGATGACAAACGTTCCGCCCAACCATAGACTCTGCTACTCAATTTCTCTCAACAACAAGTCACTCCCAAGCTAGAGTTATGTGTCCACAAGAATAATGGGTCCTATGGCTAACTATTGTCCGCTCAGACAACCAAATACCTAGTAAATTCATAGTGATGCAACTCCTACATCAATTCCAATTGCCCAACTCTCTTCCCCATCAATTTGCACAACCCAAGGGATAGGATTTCTTTCTCTACATCGTAGTCCCTCACACAATCATCATCCCCTCTAAGGCTTCAGCACAAACTGACCAACAATATCTCAGCCAGGGGCTCCATGAAATCCAATTATAACAGGAGTGCTCATAGCAACATTTATACATGTTATTGGGTAATTTCTCAATAGAAATCTCATCACATGCATAGCATCCTATTTCTCAACAAAATTGTTTTTCACACATGGTATGGCAACTTCTTTTTTCCGAGCACCCAATAGCACCCAACTTTGTTTTTCCTCTCTTCTTGCTTTCCCCAAAAATCAACTCCCCTCTCTGCTTGAATTTCCTTTCCTTTTTCTCCCATGCATGTTTGACTCTAACAATTATCCAAATTGATTGTACTCATCCCATGCTTTCAATAAGTAGGTGATATGACTCTTTCACCTACCTTTTACATGTATTCAATAATACAATTACCATCATGAGTGTACTTAATCCATGTTCTCTTAACTAAGTGACTCTCTCACCAACCTCTTACATGCACTTAATGATTGGTTTTAATAAGTCAAAGGAGGATTAGATGGTTAATGAAAAATTGACTTAAGAAAATGGCATGGGATTCTAGACATGTGAAATTCTCTCAAACCCCCCTTTAGCCCCCTCTCTCGTGGAATCATAGCCCCCGGTGTCTCTTTCCTCGACCATTTGTAGTTAGAGGTATATTTCATTTTTATTATTTTCAATGTACAATTTTTACATATTACATCGCTCGACCCTTGGCCATTCATCATATATACACTTATACATTTCCAAATCGGGGATCAAAATTGGGGTGTTAGAATAATACTTTCAAATACAAGGATACAATCTTCCTAGTTATTTATTACTTTTCCCTTTTGAACTCTACCGTCTATAAGAACCTCGATCTTGAAACATACCACCCTTTTGTTAACTCAGAGAATGATATTGCTACCCTAAAATCTAAAAAGGATAAATGTCTTCTTCTTGGAAAATTTCAGTTCTAGCATTTGTAGGGCTCATAATACTAATCTCAACCCTTATGGAAATTTGAAGATGCTAGATGATGCTAGATTAACCCTTAAATACAAAATAATCTCTAAATACATTGAAAAAATTCATATGGCAATGAGCTTATTAGGATATCCTCTTAACATGATCAATTGTAATGGGTTGGATTGTTGGCCTAACTCTCACTGTATGACTTGAATTCACAAGAAGGGTAAAATGTCATTGATTATGGCATACCCTCTATTTATTTTCCAAATAAAATTGATATTGTTGCAATAAATGAAGATAATCAACTAGACTCTAATCATCACCCCATTAGGGGGGATTCTAATACAATATGGCCCTTGAGGAAATTACTATGGGTAAAATCATGAAGATGGGTAACACTTTTGCTTGTTTTATGACAATTGTTTTTAAATTTTAACATGTTCTTCAACTTCCGGTAAACAAAAGTATTTTTTTTTATTTAGAATTTTACTTTACTCTAAAAACAAAACTTGTGAAGAATTTTTCAATTTTTCAATTTTTTTTTATTGAGATTTGATATGTCAATTTGGCAATTGTTTGACTGTATGTTCCTTAAAAATGAAAGGAAAGATAATGAGTTATTTATTCCCACAACAATGTATCCATTATTAATATTTTGTTTTTGACAAATGAAATATACTACAACAATCTACAAAGACTCTATTTTGTGATGACTATAGTTTTGAATCTAATTGATGAATATTATAATTTCTAGAATTTTTTTAAGTTGACCAATCTGAAAAAAGTTACAGATTTTAACTACATGTTTTCCTCCACCATGTATGGGTAAAATCATGAATATGGGTAACACTTTCATGACAATCGGGTCTCAAAAATTTCTTGCGGCAATTTTTCGGCCGAAAAATTGCTGCTAGGTTTGGCAAAAAAAAAAAATCTTCTGAACATTTGCACTTCAAATTGAATTGCGTGGTGAAGGATCCCTCGAAATTAGTGTACAATATTTTTTGGATGAATTATTTTCCTGTGGTAAGCATATTTCGGCCCAAAGAATTTTCGGCCTAAACATTTATTTTTAACGGATTCCGTTAAAAACTAAGTTTCAATCGAAAGAATATTTCGGTCGAAAACCTGAAAATGGGACTGTTTACAAGAAACTGCAAATTCTCTCTATCTTACTTGATCATTGGAGGTAGCAGACTCCTACAAATATTAAAAATTTAGTTTCAGAGTTGATACTAACATTTTTAAAATTGAATCTACTTTCATTGGATATAATTTGTTTTCATTTTCATTGTTTTTATCTACTTTTATTTTATTTTATAAAAAAATCACTACATAATATTTTTAGGTGAGATTGTTAAATGAAAAATCCATATCTCTAAAAATACATACTGGAAAATTATGGAAAATTTATATTCATAATCATTAAAGTGTTCTTTTCAAAAGGGTATTTTTAGATTTTACTTTTAAGTAAAAATTAAGATAGATACAAGGTGTAGAAAAACATGTGTTTAAAATATGCAACGTTTTCAGCTTGGTCAACCTCAAAAAAATTTAGAAATTATAATATTCATAGTCATAATAAAATAGAGTCTTTGTAGATTGTTGCAGTATATTTAGTTTCTTAACAACATAAGTTTAATAATAGATACATTGTTGTGGGAAAAAATAACTCATTATCATTCCTTTCATGTTTAAGGAACATATTGTTAAACAAATGTCAAATTGACATATCAAATCTTGATAAAAAATAAATTAAAAATAGTCATTGGAAAGCTAACAAAATTCTTCACAAGTTTTGTTTTTACTGTAAAGTGAAATTCTAAATAAATTTTGCACGTCAAATTTAATTGTGCCCTCGAAATTCATGTACAATGTTTTTCAGATAAATTATTTTCCCGTGGTAAGCATATTTCGGCCGAAAGACACCTACAAGTTTATTTTTAATGGATTTCGTTAAAAACTAGGTGTCCATCGAAAGAATATTTCTGTCGAAAACATGAAAATGGTATTGTTTGCAAGAAAGTGCAAATTCTCTCCATCTTAATCTTTCAAAATTGATACCAACATTTTAAAAATTGAATCTACTTTCATTGGGTATAATTTGTTTTCATTTTCATTGTTTTTATCTAATTTTATTTAATTTTATAAAAAAATCACTGCATAATATTTTTAGGTGAGATTATGATTCGGTGAAATGAAAAATCAATATCTCTAAAAATGCACAGTGGAAAATTATGGAAAATTTATATTCATAATCCTTAAAATGTTCTCTTCAAAAGGGTATTTTTAGATTTTACTTTTAAGTAAAAAATAAGATAGATAGATGCATAATAAAACCAATCAGGTTCTCTTTGAAAATAGAAAATTTTGGCATTTTCTCAAGGATTTATAGGCGTTGTTAAATTATGATATGAAAAATGACATAATAGAGAATTTATTTGAAAATTTCATCTCAACTCTATCTTTGTGCATATAAAAATATTCTCGAAAATTGCATATCAAAGGAAAGCAACATCTTTCAAATCCTCAATATGACCTAGAATGTAAAATTGCAAGAAGGGATATTAGAAGTGCCACTAGTCATATTAAATATAAGTATCCTAGTATAATTGTGTGTGAACATAAAAATTTTGTGATGGTCTCCACCATAGCCATTAAGATATCTAGAAGGATCAATTATCATGAGGTAAAACAATTTTTAGAGTACAAACACTTGAGAAAAGGTTTTCACTTCAAAGTAATTGATTGTTATTGATGAGATAGATGTAAGGGGGTACATATATAGATTTATAATTTTCTAATATTTTTATTTATCAAGGCTATATTCATAAATGAAGACCTTGTTCCACACTATCAAGCCAAATTAAGCCAAATTAAGAAATGAAGTCTCAAAGGTCAAAGATGCTAAGAAAGCACACAAACGAACATTAATAAGGAACATAAGATAAATAATAAAAGATAACCTCCAAATTAATAAATAGGATTAAGAAAAAATGGCATCATGACATGGAATTGCGAAGGATTCTCTTGGAGGAAGGGTCCTAAGATAAAATGGATACTAACTTCAAGTGATCTTTTATTGATCGTTGAAATAAGGGAGCATGAATAATTATGAATTCTTGATTTGTATCATTTTCTCAATTTGAAATAAAAAGATCATGAACATACCACATCAAGAGGGACCTCAACTCAAAGGTTAAAGTGTATAAGAGTGATCCCTATAAGAAATATATCTGGCATAATATCATTTCTAAACACAAAGATAAACTCCAAAATTTCAAAAATATGAGTAACAAAATTTGTTTCCTAGAATGGGAAACTCAGATGAACATGGTTCATTGGGAGACTCCAAATCAGTAATAATGTGTTTTAAATATTTTTCTCGGTCAATTTGTATCTTGTTAGGATGCCCATTCCAATGCAACTAGAGGTGAGACTAATTAGAAGAAAAACACCCCTAGAGTTTGTGTGACCAGGCACAACTAAGTAACATCCCATATGCTTCTGAGATGTCCAAAACTACGATATCAATAAATTGATGGATCTTAGGGTTATAAGCAATCCTAATCATGACATTTTTTGATTCACTAATGAATTTCACCTTTTATCTATCCAATTGTATGATATGTGTTGAACTTTTAGTAGAAGTTGCATTTAACATTTTGCAAACAGATTATGGAATAACATTTGATGATGCCCCTGAATCAATGATCTAGATGCATGTCGGTGGCCTCCCACCATTCCAACTGGCTCATTTTGGCAGTTTTCCAGTTTGACAGCTTTTTTCTAGTTTTCGGGTCCCCGACTTCTGGGGTCATTTTGAGGCCCTAAACAACGTTTTTATGGCTCACCACAATCAAAAAGGAAATAGAGTCAAATTATAACGGAAAAATGTGTAGTGCTCATATATACCTCTCCAACGGTCTATCATGCACCTAAAACAAAGATCATATGGAAAAGTTACGACCCTGGGAAATTGATGTACTAACTTACCCCAACGGGGCTCGCATGAATTTTGACGCTTCATCTCCTAGGGTTAGGTTTTTGGAGTTATAGGGTTTTGGAATTTTTGTTTATTGTAAAAAAATATTGGAGAGCCTCATTGTAACCATCTTCTTTCGAATGAGCGCAGTCGTCACATCTCTTCTCAGAGATAAGTCACCACCATTCTAGCAAGCTTGTTTTTCGTTGCATTTTACAATTTCAACATATTTTCTTATTGAATAAAAACTAGTTTTGATATATATCTATTATTCTATGTTTGTTATCCTTGTATTTATGTGTTAAGAATAATAACAATTTGTATTCATTTCGTTATGCTCATAAAATCTAGATCAGTGGTATCAGAGCAATCTGCTCCTTGTCGTTCTTAGTGCATGTCCCAAAAGAGGTCAGGGTACAAAAAATTGGGTATCAATCTTGTTTCTCTTGAGGAAAAAATCTATCGCATGCCCAAGCGACCTCTTATGGTGGGAGAAAAGAAATATGATGGAACAAGAGATCCTTTAAAAATGTTGCTCGAGGAAGCCCTCACACAACAGAGGAACAAAATGATTGATAGTTTTATGCAAATCCTTCGGCAGATACCAACAAGCGACACATCTTCCTCAAGCAAAGGCTTCGCCCCCTTAAAGGTACAAATCAACTTTGATATTCCGATATTTGAAGGTTAGATAGATGCATATGTTGTAGAAAAATGGTTGAATATGCTAGAAGGGTATTTTTTTTCCATAACTTTTCGAATAGAGAAAAGATTATGTTTGTGCTCCTCAAAGTCGTTCCCCATGTCAAACATTCGTGGGAGACTTTCTGCGAGAAAAAGGAAACAGAGGAACCCTCATTATTTATAGTCACGATCACCTGGGAGTCCTTCAGGGATGCTATCAAGGAACAATACTACCCTGTCGGAAGTTATGATGATCTGTGTACAAAATGGACCACACTGCGGTAGGAAAGAGACAAAGCAGTGCCAGAGTTCACAAATATCTTCCATACCTTGCACGCCAAGCTTGGTATCAAATATTCTAAGTGACATATGGTGCTCAAGTATTGCGGTGGTCTACATAGATACATCCAGGCCGAAATGGAGTTTTTGGACATCTCGTTCTAGGGCATGGCCTATCGATATGCCATCAAACTTGAGAAAACAATTAAACAAAAGAAGCGAAAATTTGGGCTTGGGAATCCCTCATATCAAAAGCAAGTAAAGGGAAGCCCCAACCTATAGAAAAAAGGACAAAGAAAAAAAAAAACCTCAAGACAACCAGTCTAGGCCGCAAGCAAAGAAGGACATTGGAAATAAAAATAAAGATACCAGGAAGTGGTGCAACTTCCATAAGATCCCCTGGAATAACATTGTTGATTTCCGCTCAAAGAAATCACTGGTAGCTGAGGTGAAAGCCTTTGAATCAAATCCAGGTTCCGACTCTAAGTTAGAACCAGTGTAACACACCCGACCCCTAAATACTCTTTTAAGGGGTGGGGTATCATAATTTTTTTTCCTTAACTATCTCAAATCCTAATTATGAGATCTCCATCGGCTTCTTCTCACCATGATATTTCTAATGGTCACCATCGTACTGAAATATGTGTTCTATTTTGCAATTTATTGCCTCCCAAATCTCTTTGGGATTTATTAGTCAAGGGCCATGTGGCATCCACGTGGCTCCATATCATACATATCATCCAGAATCCCTGAAGTCTCAGTGCTCCCAACATTCCTATATATATGGTGGAGATCCATACACCATTAAATCTGATGGTATATCTTCCTCCTCATTAAGGAATACACCTAATGATAATTCGGCATTTGATGCTTTGACGTTGAGAGATCCTTTTTATTTATCTACGTACGAAACCTCTCGGAGTCCCAAAATCCCGAAGTCTCATAATATTTCCACGATACTACACCTCAAATACTCCAAAATCTCGAAGTCCTGGACTCCCAGAGTCTCATTCTCTTCACCAACCACTTTGGACATGTGGGCATGTGATCCAAAAAGATATTTTAAAGACTACGGTTGAGTTTTAAAAACATGAGTTCATTAACCATTTAAGGAATTGGTGAAAGAAGAGGAATTAATGATGTAACATGGCAGCCATAATATATATACAGATATGGAAATAAGCACAAGAATCAACAAACCATAATAGCAAAATTTGTTAATAGAGTTCGGTAATATTGCCTACGTCTCCAGGCCTTTGTCTCAGTGGGTGAAGCTTTCTTATTTCTCTTCAAAGCTTTAAACATACATCATAAAAGTGTCAAATGTATTAAAAATTGATCTAGATGTGTTCTTCTATATCTCAAGAACCCAACACAATTGACAGCACTGAAAATGGATGGGCGAAGCTTGCGAAAATGGCCCGCAAAGTTGCTCTCCTCAATGGCTTCCCTGCATAAAAATGGATTTGACTATCAAATTCCTCAGCATTTCTCTTGTTCTGAACCTCCCCCCAAGGCTTCCAAGAACCTCTAGTTTATATGGGCTTGAAGTTGGCAATAAAATCCCAACTTCTCCCCAATATTTGGCCTCAAAAACGGATCCATATCCTCCAAAAATGACCAAAATCCATCAATATCAGGCTAAAAATCAATAAAAATATTTATTATATGCTTTAAAACCCAAAAATTGGGCAAACTTAGGCGCAACCCCTTGAATTCTGGGCCCCTGGTCATATGTGTGCCCTCCATGTGGCCAAGCACTATGCGCTGGCTCCTTAACCTCCACCCCCCTAGTCATGTGGCTTGGGCATATGGCCCTGTCCTAATCCTCCACGTGCCTTTCTGTTATCTTGGCCCCTGGTCTTGAGCCTCCAGTTGCGGGCTAGCATGCCAAGTGAAATTCCAAACCACGTGCCAAGTGTTAAAATCCAATCGTATGGAGTAGTAAAGACCGGGGCTTAAACCCAAACAAATCTCCACACACACCTAAGTGTTAAGGTATAGCATAAGGGTCATATCATAATACATGCGATCAGGCGTATGGTGTGCACGCAGGGGGCTAGGGCTAGGCCCCAACCCTTTTATCTACCAGAAATATGTTGATTCTCATTCAAATAAAACATTTGAATCATATGTAATAAGAAACAAACTGGGCGGGTTGGTAGCCCGACCCTGCCAAGTCTCTTCCCCCACATCCGGAGGTCGCGGGTTTGGCTCCTGTGGAGTCCATAAAACTTTTTCCACACAAACCAACAAAGGGGTTCCACATGGCATCCCATGACTGGGCCACGTGGCACCATACCATTAGCCCAAAAATATGCCACGTGTCAAAATATGACTCATCCACGTATCAACCAACATATCTTCCACGTCATTGTACGGTCGTATGGCCTGCATGGTCAACTGATACATCAACATGTAGGAACTATACAATTAACAAAAAGTTTGTATGTTTGGAAAAATGAATAGAACATGATATCTTTCGCATACGGTGTTTGTTTGAGCCCATTCAAGTTGTGTTGGGTTTGCAACGATGAGGCCTGCGCACACGTCCATTTTGAAGTGATTTTGAGAACTTTTATTTTTAGGCTTTCCTGGACCCATTTTGGTTCTTGGATCCATTTTGGATCATACCTCCCCACTAAGACCTTTTGGTCCTCCAAAAGGATACTAACCAGTCATCAAGTGTGGGATAGGCCACCCCACTTGTTCTCTATCTTTAAATTATGTCATATGCACTTCTCTCATCAAGATCAATTGTAAAAAAACCATGACAACTGATAGCATATTGTTAGCTACTTGTACTCTATCACATCTTACTAAAGCCACTATCATCCATGTTGACAACATTAGCAATGATAACATCAGAAATATGACTGCAAATGAGCTAATATGTTTGTATTACTTGCACGACATTATCTTATCTTGAAGCAAAGTATGATTGAACTTCCATTCTACAATCATCTCATGTTCTTGCTTAAGATCAATTGCTTTATTTGGCACAATTATAGGTGTGTCTCTTGCATAAGCCGCCTTCCTTAATTGTTCCATTGTTTGAAGAGATTGATTTTATTTTAAATCACGAGCATGTACAACATATTCCTTGCCTTCTTTGATTAATTGATATCAATTATGTTCACTGTAGAATATTTCTTTGCGATCATACAAATAGGGATTGCCTAAGACCATTCCACATCAATTGAGTGGCACCACATCACATGTTACCTCATCCACAAACTTTGATGAAATTTCAAACTTTAAAGTACATTGCTTTGTTATGTGCAATTTATGATTGTTGCTTATCCATTTAAATTAGTAAGGTTTATGATGCATCTGAGTGTTTAATCCCAATTGTTTAACCACTTCCTCTGAAATCAAGTTAGATTGAGATCCACTATATATCAATGTGTCGACCTTAGTATGCCTCATTATGACCCTTATGTGAAACAATTTACTTCTAGGATCATATCCATCACTAAGTTTACTTGTCAAACCAACCGTTGTGATTTTAGATTCATCACCTGAATCTGATCCCAAGTTTGTTGGTCCTGATGTTGTTGCAACTGTTTGCCTCCCTTTCCTCTCTTTGAACCACTCCAGTCTCTTCTAGGGATGCAATTTCTAGAAATGGTCATCATCATGCCCCTCTTTCTTGCAATTCTTGCAAGATAGCTTCTCTTCCTTTCTTTCCACTAGATTTGCCTTCTTTCCATTCCACTTCCTTTTGTCTTCTTTTCTTAAAGACGATTCACCTGATACAACAACTCTTGTTTTCCCTGCCTCAATGTATGTTGCTTGAAAAAAAATGTCATCAATATTAGTAGGTTCAAACATAAATACAATGTTATGAATGTGTGAGGTAAACCTCCTATATACTTCATAAGAGTTTCTTTGGTATGTAATGGAATGTCTAACATTAATGCCATCTTACAAAATTCCTCTGTGTATTCTTGCACCGTTTGTCCCTTTCTTAGTTTAATACCTTTCCATTCAGTTAAAGTGTTCTCTTTATAACCCAAAGGATAAAATTGCTTTCTAAGTGCATAAACAAAAACTTGCCATGATGGAAATACATTACCCACTTGTTGCGTGCCATTTTGCAACTTGCTTTGCCATCAGATGAGTGTTGTGTCTGCAAGCCGAAGTGATGCCAATTTCATTTGAGTTGCCTCATCCTTGATTTTTTGCACACTACAATAAACCTCCATCTGTCTGACCTAGTTATCAAACCTCTCTGCATTGACTTCACCATCATACGTGGGTAATTCAAATTTCACATGAAGCTTAGGTAAAGACATATCCTATTTATGTTTATGGGAATGTTTTCTTGTGGTGGATTTGGAACTTGTACTTGAAGAAGAAGAAGTTGATGGAGAAGAAGGAGGTGAAGGAGGAGTTTGAGGAGGATCCTCTCCTTCTTCACTTTTGACCTTTGAAGATTCACCTAGAATCGGTCTCTTTCGATCCAAGTAATCATCATATAGAACCTTCACCATCTCCGACATGGAGAAGAAAGTCTTTGAAAATTATTTCTCCTCATGAGAAAGTCCCTCTTCTGATGCCATCTTCTCACTTTGAGAAGTTCTCTTTCTCTATCCAATCTCAACATTCTCTTCAACAAGCTCACCTTCACCATGATTCAACTTTTCCCTGGTAATCATGCAAACTCAAAAACCAACTGTCAACCTTCTCTGATACCACTTGATCCAAAAATATCTTTTAAAGACTATGGTTGAGTTTTAAAAACTTGAGGTCATTAACCATTTAAGGAATTGATGAAAGAAGAAGAATTAATGATGTATCATGGAAGCCATAATAAGATATACAGATCTAGAAATAAGCACAAGAATAAGCAAACCATAACAACAAAAGTTGTTAACGGAGTTCAGCAATATCACCTATGTCTTTGGGCCTTTGTCTCAGTGGGTAAGGCTTTCTTATTTATCTTCAAATCTTCCAAATTACATCATAAAAGTGTCAAATGGATTAAAACCTGATCCAGTTGTGTTCTACTATATCTCAAGAACCCAACACAACTGACGGTACTGAAAACAGATGAACGAAGCTCCCAGAAATGACCCGGAAAGTTGCTCTCCTCCTTCTCTGCATAAAAATGGCTTTGACTGTCAAATTCCTCAGCATTTCTCCTGTTCAGAACCTTCCCCAGGGCTGACAAGAACCTATGGTTTATATAGTCTTGAATTTGGAAACAAACTCCCAACTTCTTCCAAGATATGGCCTCAAAAGGGCTCTAGATCCTCCAAAAATAACCAAAATCCATCAATATTAGGATAAAAATCAATTAAAATCTTTATTGTATGGTTTAAAACCCCCAAATTGGGAAAAATCGAGAGAAGCCCCTCGAATTCCAGGCCCCTGGTCATATGTGTTCCCTCCATGTGGCCAAGCGTTATGTGTTGACTAGTTAACCTCTGCTCCCCTGGTCATGTGGCTTGGCCATATGGCCCTGTCCTAATCCTTCACGTGCCTTTCTATTAGCTTGGCCCTTGGTATTGAGCCTCTGGTCGCAGGTTAGCATTCCAAGTGAAAGTCTAAACCACGTGCCAAGTGTTAAAACCTAGTCTTATGTTGCAGTAAATATCGAGGCTTAAACACAAACAAATCTCCATGTGCACCCAAGTGTTAAGGTATAGAATAACAGTCATATTGTAATACATGTGATCGAGCATATGGTGTGTGTCGGGGGATGGGGCTAGGCTCCAACCCTTTTATCCACTTGAAATACGTTGATTCTCATTCAAATAAAACATTTGAATCATATGTAATAAAAAACAAAGTGGGAGGGCTAGTAGCCTAGCCCTGCCAAGTCTCTTCCCCCACGTCTGGAGGGCGCGGGTTCGACTCCTGTGGAGTCCATAAATATTTTTCCACACAAACCAATAGAGGGGTGCCACATGGCACCATACCATTAGCCCAAAAATATGCCATGTGTCAAAATATGACTCATCCACCAGTCAACCATCAACTGCCCAGTCAACATGCCAACGTATCTACCATGTCACTGTATGATCGTACGACCTATACAGTCAGCTGCCATGTCAGCACTGTATGGACTGTACAGTCAACAAAAAATTTGCCTATTTGGAAAAACAAACAGAACGCGATATCCTTCGCATACGGTGTTCGTTTGACCCTGTTCAAGTTGTGTTGGGTTTGTAATGACGAGGCCTACACACACATCTATTTTGAAGAGATTTTGAGCACTTTGATTTTAGGCCTTCTTGGACCCAATTTGGTTCCTAGATCCATTTTGGATAATGCCTCCCCACTAAAACCTTTTGGTCCTCTAAAAGGATACTAACTAGTCATCAAGTGTGGGATAGGCCACCCCACTTGTTCTCTGTCTTTAAAATCTGTCCTGTGCGCCTGTCTCATCAAGATCAATTATAAGACAATCATGACAACTGACAACATATTGTTAGCCATTTGTACTCTATCATATCTTACTGAAGCCATTATCATCCATGTTGACAACATTAGCAATGATAACATTAGAAATATTACTGCAAATGAGCTAATATGTTTGTAGTACTTGCACAACATTAGCTTATATTGAAGCAAAGTATGATTGAACTTCCATTCTACAATCATCTCATGTTCTTACGTAAGATAAATTGCTTTATTTGTCACAATTATAGGTGTGTTGCTTTCATAAGTTGCCTTCCTTAATTGGTCCATTGTTTGAAGAGATTGATTTTCTTTTAAATGATGAGCATGTACAACATATTCCTTGACTGCTTTGATTAAGTGATATTGATTATGTTCCCTGTTGAAAATTTCTTTGTGATCATACAAGTAAGGATTTCCTAAGACCATTCCACATTCATTGATTAGCACCACATCACACGTTACCTCATCCACAAACTTTGATGAAATTGCAAACTTTAAAGTGCATTGCTTTCTTATGTGCAATTTATGATTGTTGCTTATCCATTTAAGTGAGTAAGATTTATGATGCATTTGAGTGTTTAATCCCAATTGTTTACCTACTTCCTTTGAAATCAGGTTAGATTGAGATCCACTATCTATCAATGTTTCGACCTTAGTATGCCTCATTATGAAACTTATGTAAAACAATTTACTTCTAGGATCATATCCATCACCAAGTTTACCTGTCAAACCAACCAATTTGATTTTAGATTCATCACCTGAATCCGATCCCAAGTTTGTTGGTTGTGATGCTGCTACAACTATTTGCCTCCCTTTCCTCTCTTTGAAACACTTCGGTCTCTTCTCGGGATGCAATTTCCAGAAATGGTCATCATCATGCCCCTCTTTATTGCAATGCTTGCAAGAGATCCTCTCTTCCTTTTTTGCCACTAGATTTGCCTTCTTGCCATTCCACTTCCTTTTGTCTTCTTTTCTTAAAGACGATTCTCCTGATACAACACATCTTGTTTTCCCTACCTCAATGTATGTTTCTTGAACGAAAACGTCATCAATATTAGTAGGTCCAAACATAAATACAGTGTTACAAATGTGTGAGGTAAACCTCCTATATACTTCATAAGAGTTTCTTTGGTATGTAATGGAATGTCTAACATTAATTCCATCTTACAAAATTCATCTGTGTATTCTTGCACTGTTTGTCCCTTTCTTAGTTTAATACCTTTCCATTCAATTAAAGAATTCTCTTTATAACCCAAAGGATAAACTTTCTTTCTAAGTGTAGAAACAAAAACTTGCCATGATGGAAATACATTACCCACTTGTTGCGTGCCATTTTGCAACTTGCTTTGCCACCAGATGAGTGTTGTGTCTGCAAGTCGAAGTGATGCCAATTTGATTCGAGTTGTATCATCCTTGATTTGTTGTACACTACAATAAACCTCCATCTGTTTGACCCAGTTGTCAAGCCTCTCTGCATTTAATTCACCATCATACCTGGGTAATTCAAATTTCACATCAATCTTAAGTAAAGGCATATCCTGTTTATGTTTATGGGAATGTTTTCTTGTGGTGGATTTGGAGCTTGTACTTGAAGAAGAATAATTTGATGGAGAAGAAGGAGGTGAAGGAGGATTTTGAGGAGGATCCTTTCCTTCTTCACTTTTGACCTTTGAATATTCAAATAGAATCAGTCTCTTTCGCTCCAAGTAATCATCATATAGAGCCTTCATCATCTCCGACATGGCGAAGAAAGTATTTCAAAATTATTTCTCCTCATGACAAAGTCCGTCTTTTGATGCCATATTCTCACTTTGACAAGTTCTCTTTCTCGATCCAATCTCTGGATTCTATTCAACAAGATTGCCTTCATCACGATTCAAATTTTCCCTAGTAATCATGCAAACTCAAAAAAAAACCGTTAACCTGCTTTGATACCACTTGATCTGAAAAGATATTTTAAAGACTATGGTTGAGTTTTAAAAACATGATTTCATTAGCCATTTAAGAAATTGATGAAAGAGGAAGAATTAATGATGTAACATGGTAGCCATAATAAGATGTACAGATATGGAAATAAGCACAAGAATCAACAAACCATAACAACAAAAGTTGTTAATGGAGTTCGACAATAACGCCTATGTCTCCAAGCCTTTGTCTCAGTGGGTGAGGCTTTTGTATTTCTATTCAAATCTTTAAAAGTACATCATAAAAGTATCAAATAGATTACAAACCAATCTGGATGTGTTCTTCTAGATCTGAAGAACCCAACACAACTGACGACACTGAAAACGGATGAACGAAGCTCTCGAAAATGGCTCGCAAAATTTCTCTCCTCAATGGCTTCCCTGCATAAAAATGGTTTTGACTGTCAAATTCCTCAGCATTTCTCCTGTTCTAAAACTCCCCCCAAGGCTACCAAGAACCTCTAGTTTATATAGGCTTGAAGTTGACAACAAACTCCCAACTTCTCCCCAAGATGTAGCCTAAAAAAGGGATCCAGATCCTCCAAAAATGACCAAAATCCATCAATATCAGGCTAAAAGTCAATAAAAGGCTTTATTATATGGTTTAAAACCCAAAAATTGGGCAAAATCAGGTGCAACCCCTCAAATTTCGGTCTTATGGTCATATGTGCACCCTCCATGTGGCCAAGCGCTATGCATTGACTCCTTAACCTCTGACCCCTTGGTCATGTGACTTGTCCATATATCCCTGTCCTAATCCTCCACGCACCTTTATGTTAACTTCACCCCTAGTATTGAGCCTCTAGTTGTGGGCTGTCATGCCAAGTGAAAGTATAAACCATGTGCCATGTGTTGAAACCCAGTCGTATGGAGTAGTAAGGATCGAGAAGTAAACCCAAACAAATATCCGTGCGCACCCAAGTGTTAAGGTATAGCATAAGGGTCATCTCGTAATACATGTGATCGGGTGTACGGTGTGTGCATCGAGGCTAGGGCTAGGCCCAATCCCTTTTATTCGTCGGAAATATGTTGATTCTCATTCAAATAATACATTTGAATCACATGTAATAAGAAACAAAGTGGACTGTGTGGTAGCTTGACCCTGCCAAGTCTCTTCCCCCACACCTAGAGGTGGCGGGTTCAACTCCTGTGGAGTCCATAAAACTTTTTTCACACAAACCAATGGAGGGGTGCCATGTGGCAGCCTACGATTGGGCCAAGTGGCACCATACCATTAGCCTAAAAATATGACACATGTCAGAAGATGACTCATCCACCTATCAACCATCAACTGCCCAGTCAACATGCCAATGTATCTACCATGTCATTCTACGGTCATACATCCTGTACGGTCAGTTGCCACGTCAACACTGTACAGACTATACAGTCGACAAAAAATTTGTCTATTTGGAAAAACGAACATAACATGATATCTTTCACATACGGTGTCTGTTTGAGTCCATTCAAGTTGCATTGGGTTTGTAATGACGAGGCCTACACACATGTCCGTTTTGAAGCGATTCTGAGCACATTGATGTTTAGGACTTCCTGGACCCATTTTGGTTCTTGGATCCATTTTGGATCAGCACGTACCAGGGGATGACACGTAGCAAGGGCCAGGGGTGACACATGATCTCATTAGGGGTTGACACGTGTCACTCTCTAATAGGAATCATGGATATATAAAACGTCCATATCCTAGTGACATGTGGCACCTTTATTGCAGGTCCACGTCACCCTAGATGACATTAGTGAGCCACATCAACCCCATAAAAATATCCTTCTAATGTCCTTTATATCTCATGGTCGAGGTCTCTCCATGTAGATCCATAGAGCCATGGCTCTCGTTGCTTCGCAACTCTGGGCTTCAGAGCTTATCAACTCACCACATCTCGAATCCTCTAGAGTGCCAAGTCTATGGACTATAGGATATGGTGCCATGTGTCCCCTATCTGTCAATGGTTGAGATTTACTCCATTGTTCATGACTTCAAGATTATTCACACTTTGAATACTCTCGGCCATCTTCCTCTGGAGTGCCAAGTCTCTGGACTATAGGATTTCCTACCACATAGCCTCTCATCCAATGACTCAAGTCCACTAGACGACATTTGACATGNGGGGGGGTGCATGTGTCGCTTCGATGATGTGTCCTAGTTGGTTGGGAAGTTAAGAGGGGTTCTCAATGGAGTCCTTAAATTGATGATTGAGAAGGATCCCGAGGGATCCGAGGATCGATAGTCCACGTCACTTTGTAAATTTGACATTCAGGGGTTTCATGGTGTAATCCTCTCCTTACTACTGGAATAGTTCAAAGCCTAATTGACCATGGAGTAGATCCAATAGTCACAAGTGTTCTCGAAGCTCTGCCATATTAATGGCTCTTGTTAATTAGTGACTCCAGTATTCAGATTTTTTGAGGCTACAACAATGCCATTCTCTCGAAGTGGAACTTCACCGAATTACCATACACGAAACCCTCCACTAGTTGATTGGATGGTCAAGAAGGGTCCCCAATGAACTCCTGAGATCAATGACTCACAACATTTCATGACTCCAACATTTAGAGGTTTTGACAGTTGTGAAGTTGTGACATTCTAGAGTTCCTAACTCCGGGAGATCCGAAGCTAATAATAATTTAGCACTAGTCAGACTGGCACAAGGTTCCCATACCTTACTCATATGGGTCCTCCAAAAATCCTAGTGGGATACACACTTATCTCTTGGTTGGGAATTTGTTAAGGCCATGGGAACGATCCCTTGGTCACAGAAGTGAAAGTTCGGAAGGGTATGACCCTCGATTTCATTCTACAAGCATTATACCTTCTGAGCTTGAAAATATTTCATATGAGGTGCAGGAATACTCCTTGTGATTCTCCTGAAATTTTAGAACTTAAGGAGTTCTTAATCCTTGCACATCTTGCCAAGTTTCTGCACACTTTCACACTACCTCTCCTAAGATTAATAGACCCCTTTCTCAAGAGATCCAAATTACTGGAAGTGTAAATATGAACATATGAAAATTGGGCCTATGGTTGGAAAAATCGCAATTCTTTTCCTTTAATTCTAGACAATATAGGAGGCTCTAGTACTTACGTCTAGAAATCATATTCGACCATATAGGTACTTAATTTATTAAATGCACAACTAGGCGAAATGAAGAGAAAAAAGGTCAAGTCATTAAACAAACATGCACATCCTTGAAACATTCACGGGATATTCAACCTTCTTTTACTGTCACAGTTCAACTCTGTAGGGTATGAAAATACTTACCTTATACAAAATGCAGCCAACCAACCAATTGTGGGTGTTCTCCTTTCCACCCAACCATAGGCTCAGAGGCATTCATTCATAGCACTTTTTCCACCCCTATGCCAAGCCATGATATCAATAGAAAATTTCCGGTAGATCTCTCAGAGGTTCTCTCTCTCTGTCACTGCCTCTAAGAGGTTTATCAGATGCTCCCTCAACATCAAGCTTGTGAAATTCTAATCAAGTTATGTCTTCTAAAAATTCTCAGAGATCCAGTAACCAGAACAACTTATCAAGTTTCCAGTTCTTCTTCTCCGCTCGAGATCCTTACGATCTCTTCCTATTTTATTCTGCATATCCTCGATCATGCCTTTTCCTCAGTGTGTCTCCTTCTTATTTGTATTTGCCTCAATTCTCCCTCGTCTTTCTCCTCCTCGGGAAGGTTATCGACCTGTCTTGTTCCTTCTATCAAAAGGAAACTCGGGTCAGTCTGGATCTGCAAGAAAAATGCACCCTGGGGTACTTCAGGTTGATAGTTTTCTTTCTCCCCATCCAGACCCTCCATGCTTCCATTCATTGGGGTGGTTGATGGTTCAACCACCAGTCCTTCTGTCATTAACTGATTTTTCCTTAGAATCCATATGAGGCTTATTATTTTCAACAAGGAGAATTTGGGGTCATTTTTACATAATTAACCCTCTCCATAGTTTTCACACTCTGTCCTCTAGTGATATCATGGCCAGTACTTCAAGGCTTCACCCCCATAGTCATTCATTGTAAATATAAACAAAATACATTTACATCATTCACATTCCATAGCATGGTAATACTAATTAATGAATAATTACAAGCTGGGGGAACAAGGGTATGACAATCCCCTCCCCCTTAAAAGGAAAACTGTCCTTGG
The DNA here is from genome assembly GCA_000966675.3 of Picea glauca. Taxonomy (NCBI): domain Eukaryota; kingdom Viridiplantae; phylum Streptophyta; class Pinopsida; order Pinales; family Pinaceae; genus Picea; species Picea glauca. The sequence goes on from JZKD02S2345196.1 coordinate 714,737, forward strand.
TGTTATTTCTCGGTAACACCTGTCATGCCTTTGTCATACATCCACTTTAGAAATATTGATCCTCTTTCTTGGTCAGGTCCTTTCTAGAATCTTGGTCTCCATTACCCACCTTCAATAATCTTGGACACCAAGCATATAAATCACAATTTCATGCAAAAACATTTTATTGTTGTGAAAAATTCAAGAGGAAAATTTTCATAATCTAGCACAATACTTATCTGTGCAATTTTTGGATCTGCATCCACATGGTTTTCTTGTTATCTTGGATCATTGTTTTTCGTGAACACACCCATTATGTGCATGATCCCGATCAATAGTTTATAAGAATTATCAATGTCTCCTCTTCTTTGCGGTCACTCACCCTCCAGGCCCAGGCTCATGCATCCCCTTCTCTGCTATACAATCCCTTAGGCAATCCATATTTCCTTACAAAGGATTTCTCGCATATGAAGAGTTATAAATACTTCGTTGAGACTTACAATTGAGGCATACCTCAAACTTTCTCTACCGAGGCGTCCCTCCGGTTTGTGTTTCCACAACAAAACATATTCTACGACGACCATGGCTTACCACATGGTCCTCATGTCTCAACAATAGCTGTTTTCATGCTTTCAATATTGACAACCTTCACCTTTCCTCCCTAGAAAAAAAAATTTCGTCTCACCTGTATCACATGTATACATAAATTATGAGATATTATCATCAGTTTCAAATTCAAAATTTTCTTGCAAATCTTTCACCCACAGATTTCCAAATTCCACGATTTGTTTTTCAGATCTGTTGCACACATTAATCAAATTCACAAGTATGAGGTTTTTCTTCCCATAGTAGTCTGGCTCAACAGGAAATTGATCTTCCTTATGGCTTACAACACTACCATATCCAAGACCCTTTCTTCCTGCAACTTCAACATTCCTTAGCCAAACAAATTGTTAATTTTCATGCACACTATATTCTCAAAACTATGCATACTAACAATCCAAGTTATTTTCATCTATTCAAGGATACAAAGAAAAAGGAAATATCATTATTTATGTATACATCCTTTCAACATACTAAATTTCCCAAATGCAATTCAAATACTAAATGTCTTTAATCAATGTGCCAATATTCATGGCCACATTCACACCCAATGCACCCTTACATTGATTTCAATTTTGCCACACTTGATGACAAACACATTGGCATGGTGTGTTAGAGCTTAACCAACCTCTTCACTATAGGAATTTTTCATTCTCATTCATTATTGAAGAAAGAATTTACTTCCTACTACAGGCTGATCATGATCCCAAATCAACACATATGAAACTATAAGTTTCTTTTGAATGCAACCAAGCATTCTTCCTTCATTAGTTACCATGGTTCCAACACTCATGGCCACCCAAATTTTATTTTATTTAACACCTATACAATGTAAGTAAAATATTGGAAAGTCCTCCTTTGTCATTTGAAAATCCATTCTCTTCCCTCTATGCAAGCATGCATTTCCTCAAAGCGATTTCATGCATTGTGCTAACTATGAGCACCTTTATTCCCAATCTCCCTAGATTGGTAATCATACCCATGGTACTCTTTACTCCTGCATTTTCTTGCAAGGATTATAACTCATCTTTGGATTGCATAGAATTCCTCTCTCTATTATTCAGGTTCTTCTTTCCTGAATCTTACCCCACTTGGATAGCAATAGCATACAACATCCACACACAATTATTTGCATATATTTAAGATAATGTAATCTTTTCAGAAGGGTTTCCTATCAAATTCCTTCATAATTTATGCCACATAGGTATTAAAAATTTTAAACCTTCTCTCGCTGCTAGCACCCTCTCTAATATTACCTCATCAATGGTGCTTTGTGGGGATTTCTAAAGTCCCTTCAACAATCTTTTAACAACAAGCTTCTTATAGTTATCCTTTGCTTTAATTTGTCCATCATTGACAACTGTGTTTCTCAACACCTCCAATTCCTTTGTACACATGTCATACATCATAAATATATTAGTTGTTAGGTAAAATAAGAATGCATGTATCATAACATTTTAGTCAATAAAACATTTTCAGATAGGCACTTCAATCCATTTTCCTTAATGTTTTCATGAGGGCAACACAAACAATTCTCAATTGTTTCTACATTCATAAAACCATCATCATTATGGTGTCAAAACATTTACTTTTATCAGCACACCAGTTTCTCATTCTAGAGAAAATATAATATACAACAAGAAAAGAGTTAAGGGCTCTCCTCCCTTTCCAACTCCTACACAATCTGGGACTGTCAGTCCAATTGAGTTACTCCAAGGCCGTACTAGCTTTACTTAACATGACTCATCCAAGCCTATTCATTTAACCATACTCAAGGGTTTATTTTCCTTTTACTAGTTGCATTGGTTTCCACAACTGCTCTTTTAAGACCTACAAATCTGTAAGCAATTCAAAGTTTCTTCTTTTTTTTTTTAATCAAGAAAAGTATTCACCCTTTTCCCCTTCTTTGCTTTTGCAATTTACTCCCTGTTGGGATATTCCAACTCTTTTCCTTGAGCAGCCTTGGTTAGGCTCACCCTAACCTTTTGGATACATCAACATGTTTCAATAGAAAAAAATTGTTCATAATGAATCATAAACTTGTGCATTCTGCGTATTACCATTCAGTTATCAGAATGGTCAACATTCATTTGTTAGTCCTCCATTCATGCGTGATGTTTTAAAATGTAATACAAGATTCCTATATGTGTGTGTGTGTGTGTGCTTGCAACCCACTGCTCAATTCTCACTAGTCATTAAGGTTGTGACTTTGTTATCTAGACAGAGTCTTCACATAGTTCCTCTACATGGAAATCCTACAACATGCAACTTCCTTATTGCATATCCTCCTCTATCTATGATGGCCTCAACCTTTAGTTAGCTTCGGTTATTTACCAAATATTCCATAAGGAATATAAACATCCATCTTTTTTATGCATCCAGATTATTTGTCCACACATATTCCTTGTTTTTTTAACTTACATCCATGAAGCACTTAACCACATGCATAAACATAAATCATTTAACTTATGATTGTTCACAAGTGTTCTCATGCAATCCTCAAAGGCTTATTCATGTTGCCTTTTTTCATGACAATAGAGCATCCTTTCTCATTTACTCTTTCATCTATTTATACTAGCCTTTCCCAAGGGAATGGAACACATTCCCCTTAAGCTATCATTCAAAACCAAAATTTCATGACTCCTCAGAATAGAGTCGACCATGCATCCATGGTATTCATTCAATATTGGCAAGTGTAATTCTTGCCTTACATTCCACTCATTTAGGCACTCACATTGTGCCTTTAGTATACATATTCTCATACATATTATATGTGCATCACTTGCACATTTAATATCATTCATATCTACTTGGTCTTAATATTGGTTCTCATATCAAGAAACCTAAGAATGCATTAAATTAATGTACTCAAGCATATACCGACATAGCCAAACATTCATCATGCAAGCTCATTGCTTGAACCTTTTCCCATGTCCTTCATACACATGGACATGTAAGACTTCCATATCCTTATCCCAAGAGTATTCCAATGATTCAATGATTCTTATTATAAGTCTCACAGGGATACTCATCACTGAGCTTCTCTCTCAGTTGAGAGCTTCCATTCATATTATCCTTTTAAGCATATATTTGTATATATGTAGGTGCATTTATTTCACCTTTTTACCTCATCCATTCACATTGTTATTTTAGTTTAAATATTAGTGTTCTTTAGTAAATGATTACAGTCAAACATATGACTAGTCTCACAGTCATAATTCATATTGATGTTTCCCGTTCTATATGGAAGTAACCAACAAGGGTCACATTTTTCCTTTCTACTATAAAAACTTTCCATAATTTAGAATTCAAATAGGTGGTTATTTTATCACTCAAGGCAGTAAGATAACCACATCTAGTCTCTTCTTCATGCCTCAATTCACTGTTGGCCAACAAACCTCTATAAGGGAATCTTTTTCTAACTCTCTCTTATAGATATCTAGGTACACCAAGCCATATCCATCTGGATCCAATCCACCTCTGGATGTCAATATAATCCACAGGTAATCTAAAGGTGTTTTGACACCTCCTTAATTAGACCTTGCATCGGTTTTTCATTAATCTTTACAGTCCTATGGAATTAAGGCATTAGGATGAAACATCATCAAATTTTCATTCTTTTTGTTAACCCATATTGTCATAAGGTCATCCTCATCTAAAAGGTCCATTAGTATATCATACCTTACAACCCACATAACATGCCTAATTTGTATGTTCAATTTTTTCCATATGCATTCTTATGCATAGACATGCCCTTGAGTTAACATGGATATACAGTCCATTAGCATAACCCTAATCGTTTGAAATTTCTCTTGTCAATTCACTTCTACATTCATAAAGGTTGCTCTCAATCTATAGGGTTCATTTTTACTTGCTTACTAGATTATTCCAACAACAATTTTCAGTCAGTAAATTGATCTTACCATTTCCATTAATCCTCTAATCGTGAGGGGTCATACACATATATTGGGTTTAATCCTTTATTAAAATAATATTTATTACTGCTATGGATCCTTTCAATCCATTCACATCCAAGTATTTCTATTAGTGCTCATCGACATAATCCTACTCCTGTAGGATTGGCTATCATTTCCGAAAAGAAATGGTAAGCTTCCTCTGCCACAAACTAGTAGGATTCAATGTCGTTGGTGGAATACCAATTGAATTTTAATATTCATCCTTCTACTTAAGGAACTTATGCAAATAATTTATGTTCGACAATAATATTCTCAGCATGCTCATCTTAGCCTTGGTTACCTAAGCTTATGACTATACAACAGTATGCATAATTTCATAGTGAAGTCAACTTCTTTATTTGGAAACATTAGCAACATACAATGCATATTTCCAAAACATCTATCAACAATTGAAGGTTTCATTCCTCTCTTCAATATAGGTTCAGAAAAGTTTCTTATAGAAGGGGGGTAAGGTAGGGTGTTAACCCTTAAATTTATTTAATAATATTTTAATGCGACTCGTGCATGAGACCAAGTAGGCCAAGTGTTGTTTCCATGCTCTGATACCAATTTGTAACACAACCGATCCCTAAATACTCTTTTAAGGGGTGGGGCATCATAATTTCATTTTCCTTAACTATCTCTAATCCTAATTCCGGGATCTCCATTAGCTTCTACTTGCCACGATCTTTCTAACGGTCACCACCATACTAAAACCTGAGTTTTGGTTTGTAAGTTATTTCCTCCCAAATCTCTTTGGGCGTTATTAGTGAAGGTCCACGTGTGATCCACGTGGCTCCATCTCATACATATCATCTAGAATTCCCCGAAGTCCTGGTGCTCCCAATGCTCTTGTATCTATGGTGGAGATCCATCCACCATTAAATGTGACAATAGATCTTGCTCCTCGTTAAGGGCTATGCCTAAGGATAATTTGGCATTTGGTGCTTCGACTCTGAGCCCCCCTTTTTCTTTGTCTATGCACAAGACCTCTCGGAGTCCCAAAATATTGAAGTCCCATAAGCTTGCAACGTGACTCCGACCTTGGGGCCATTCGGTCTCTCTACGATACTACACCTCAAATATTCTAGAGTCCCGAAGTCCCAGACTCCTGGTCACTTCAACAACCACTTTGGCCAGGTGAGCACATACTAGGGGTTGACACGTAGAAAGGGCCAAGGGTGAAATGTTCCCTCATCAGGGGGTGACACGTCTCACACTCTAATAGGCAAAGGGGATTTGCAAAACGTCCATATCCTGGTGACACGTGGCAGCTTTACTGTGGGTCCACGTCACCTTGGATGATGTCGGTGAGCTAAGTCAACCCCAGACAAATAGCCTTCTAATGTGCTTCATATCTCATGGTCCAGGTTTGTCCACGTAGATACATAGATCCACGGATCTCATTGCTTTTCAACTCTAGGCTTCAAATCTTATCAAGTCACCACATATTGAATCCCCTCTAGTGCCAAGTCTCTGAACTATAGGATCTGGTGCCATGTGTCCCCTACCTGTCAACGGTTGAGATTTACTCCACCATGCACGACTTTGGGAGTCTTCAAGATTTGAATAATCTCTGCCAAGTTTCTTTGTAGTGCCAAGTCTCCGGACTATAGGATTTCCTACTATGTAACCTCTCATCCAATGACTCAGGTCTGATGGATGAAATTTGACAGGGGATAATAGGGGGGGCCATGTGTCACTCCCACGACGTGCCCTGGTTGGTTGGGAAGTTAAGAGGGGTTCTCAACGAATTCCTTAAATCGATGGTTGAGAAGTATCCCGAGGGATCCGAGGATCGACCATCCATGTCACTTTGTAAATTCAACATTCGGTGGTTTCATTGTGTAATCCTCTCCTTACTCCTGAATTAGGTCAAAGTCGAATTGACCCTAAAGTAGATCCAATGGTCAAAAGTGGTCCTGAAGCTCCTCCATATCAATGGATCTTGTTGATTTGTGACTCCAACGTTCAGAGTTTTTAACGCTACAACAACTCCATTCTCCCAAAGTGTGACTTTGCCAAAGTATAATAAGAGAAACCCTCCATTGGTTGATCGGACAGTCAAGAAAGGTCCCTAACAGACTCCACAGATCAACAAATCACAAAATTTCATGACTCCTTCATTTGAAGGTTTTGGCATTAGTGAAGTTGTGACGTTCTAGAGTTCCAAACTCCCGGAGGTCCGAAGATAATAAGAATTTAGCACCATTCAGACTAGTGCAAGGTTCCCAGACCTTACTCATATGGGTCCTCCGAAAATCCTAGTGGGCCACACGCTTAACTCTTGGCTAGGAATTTTTTAAGTTCGTTGGCACGAGCACTTGGTCACATAGGTGAAATCTCAGAAGGGTACAACCCCTGGTTTCATTCTACAAGAGTTATACCTCCTGAGCTTGCAAATACTTCATATGAGGTGCGAGAATACTCCTTGTGCTTCTCCTAGAATTTTAGACCTTAAGGAGTTCTTAATCCATGCACATATTTCCAAGGTTCTGTGCACCTTTTCACTACCTCTCCTGAGCTTAACAAACCACTTTTTGAGAAGATCCAAATGACTGGAAGTGTAAATATGCACATATGAAAATTGGGCCTATGGTTGGAAAAATCACAATTCTTTTGTTTTAATCTGAGCCACTACAGGAGGCTCTAGTAATTACGTTTACAAATCATATTAGACTATATAGGTCCTTAATTGATTAAATGAATGACTAAGAGAAATGAAGAGAAAAATAGTCAAGTCATCAAACAAACATGCGCATCCTTGAAACATTCACGGTATATTCAACCTTATTGTATTGTCACAGTTCATATCTATAGGGTATGATAATACTTACCTATTAAAAAATGCATCCAACCAACTGACTACGGGTGTTATCCTTTCCACCCAACCCTAGGCTTAGAGGCATTCATTCTTAGCAATCTGGCCACCCTCATGCCAAGCCATGATATCACTAGGGAATTTCCAACATATCTCTTAGAGGTTCTCTCTCTTTGTCATCGACTCTACAAGGTTTATGATATGCTCCCTTATAATCAAGCTTGCAAATTTTTTATTAAGTTATGTATTCTTCAAATTCTCAGAGATTCTTTCTCTTGTTCTATCCAGTAACCAGAACAACTTATCAAGTTTCCAGTTCTTCTTCTCAGTTGCAGAGCCTTACTCCCTCTTCCTATTTTCTTCTGCATATCCTTGGTCGTGCCTTTTCCTCAGTGTGTCTCCTTCTTTTCTAGATTCACCTCTATTCCCCTCCACATTTCTCCTCCCTGGGAAGGTTATTGGCCTGTCCTGTTCCTTCTATCAGAAGGACACTTGGGTCAGTCTGGGTCTGCAGGAAAATTGCACCTTGTGGTACTTCGGGCTGGCAGTTTTATGTGTCCCTAGTTAGACCCTCTAGGATTCCATTCATTGGGGTGGTTGATAGTTCAACCACAAGTCCTTATTTCATTAACTGATTTTTCCTTGGAATTCGGATGAGGCTTATTATTTTTAACAAGGAGAATTTGGGATAATTTTTACATAATGAACCCTCTCCATAATTTTCTCACTCTTTCCTCTAGTGATATCATGGCCAGTACTTCAAGGCTTCACCCTCACAGTTACTTATTGTAAATATAAACAAAATACATTTACATCATTCACATGCCATATCATGGTAATCCTAATTAATGATTAATTACAAGATGGGGGAAACTGGGGTATTGCAATCCCCTCCCCCTTAAAAGAAACATTGTCCTCGATGTTCTTTCTTAGTAACACCTGCCATTCCTTTGTCATTCATCTGCTTCAGAAATATTGATCCTCTTTCTTGGTTAGGTCCTTTCCAGACTCTTGGTCTTCGTTGCATTCCTTGAATAATATTGGACAACAAGCATATAAATCACAATTTTGATGCGAAAACCTTTTATTGTTGTGCAAAATTCAAGAGAAAATTTTTCATAATCTAGCACAATACTTATCTGTGTAGTTTGTGGATATTCATCCGCATGGTTGTCTTGTTATCTTGGCTCATTGTTTTTCCTGGACACACCCATTGTGTGCATGATACCAATCAATAGTTTATAATAATTATCAATGTCTCCTCTTCCTTGTGGTCACTCACCCTCCATGCCCAAGCTCAAGCATCCCCTTCTTCGCTATACAGTCCCTCAGGAGATCCATCTTGCCTTGCCAAGGATTTATCGCAAATGAAGAGTTCTAAATAATTTTTTGAGACTTACAGTCGAGGCATCCTTCAAACTTTCCTTGCTGAGGCATCCCTCTAGTTTGTGTTGCCACAACACAACATATTCTAGGGTGACCATGGCTTACCACAAAATCCTCATGTCTCAACAATAGCCATTTTCATGCTTTCCAACTTGACATCCTTCACCTTTCCTCCCTAGGAAAATATTTTTCGTCTCACTTGTATCATAGGTATACATAAATTATGAAATATTATCATCAATTTCAAATTCAAAATTTTCTTGCAAATCTGTCACCCACAGATTTCCAAATTCCACGATTTGTTTTTTAGATCTGTTCCAAACAGGAATCAGATTCACAAGTATGGGATTTTTCTTCCCATAGTAGTCTATCTCAATAGGAAATTGCTCTTCCTTAATTCTTACAACACTGCCATATCTAAGACCCTTTCTTCCTACAAATTCAACATTCCTCAGCCAAGCAAATTGTTAGTTTTCATGCACACTATATTCTCAAAACTGTACATACTAATAGTCCAAGTTATTTTCATCTATTCAAGGATACAAATAAAAAGGAAATATCATTATTTACGTATACATCCTTTCAACATACTAAATTTCCCAAATGCAATTCAAATATCAAATGTCTTTAATTAGTGTGTCATTATTCATGGCCACATTCACACCCAATGCACCCTTGCATTGATTTCAAGTTTTCCACACTTTATGACAAGCACTTTGCCATGGTGTGTTGGAGCTTAACCAAACTCTTCACCATAGGGATTGTTCATTCTCATTCATTATTGCAGCATGACTATACTTCCTACTACAGGATGATCCTGATCCCAAATCAACACATATGAAACTATAAGTTTCTCTTGAATGCACCCAAGCATTCTTCCTTCATTAGTAACTAGGGTTCCAACACTCATGGCCACCCAAATTTTCTTTTCTTTAGTACCTATACAATGTAAGTAAAATATTAGAAGGTCCTCCTTCCTAAATGGAAAATTCATTGTCTACCCTTTATGCAAACATGCATTTCCTCGAAGCAATTTCATGCAATGTGCTAACTATGAGTACCTTTGTTCCCAATCTCCCTAGATTGGTTATTGTACCCATGGTACTCTTTACTCCTACATTTTCTTGCAAGGATTATAACTCATCTTTGGCTAGAATAGACTTCCTCTCTCTATTATTCGAGTTCTTCTTTCCTGAATCTTACGTCGCTTGGGTAGCAATAGAATACATCAACCACTCACAATTATTTGCATATATATAAGATAATGCAATATGTTCAGAAGGGTTTCCTATCAAATTCCTTCATACTTTATGCCACATAGGTATGAAAATTTTTATACCTAATTTGGCTGCTAGCACCCTCTCTGATATTACCTCATCAATGGTGCTTTGTGGGGACTTCTAAAGTCCCTTCAACAATATTTTAACAACAAACTTATTATATTTATCCTTTTCTTGAGGTTGTCTATCATTGGCAATTGTCATTCTCAACACCTCCAATTACTTTCTACACATGTCATACATCATAAATATATCATATTTTAGGTAAAATAAAAATGCATGTATCATAGTATTTTAGTCAATAAAACATTTTCGGATAGGAACTTCATCCCATTATCCTTAATGTTTTCATGAGTGCAACACAAACAATTCTCAATTGTTTCTACATTCATACAACCATCATCACTATGGTGTAAAAAAATTTACTTTTATTAGCACACCAGTTTCTCATTCTAGAGAAAATATAATTTACAACAAGAAAGGAGTTAAGGGCTCAACCCCCTTTCCAACTCCTCTTACATAGTTTGGGACTTTCATTCCATCTGAGATACTCCAAGGCCTTACTAGCTTTACTTAACATGGCTCATCCAAGCCTATTCATTTAACCATACTCAAGGGTTTATTTTCCTTTTACTAGCTGCACTGGTTTCCACAACTTCTCTTTTAAGACCTGCAACTCTGTAAGCAATTCAAAGTATTTTTGTTTTTAATGTGAGAAAAGTATTCCCCCTTTTCCCCTTCTTTGCTTTTGCAATTTAATCCCTGTTGGGATATTCCTCCTCTTTTCTATGAGCAACCTTGGTTAGGCTCACCCTAACCTTTTGGATACATAAGAATGATTCAATAGAAAAAATTTGTTCATAATGAATCATGAACCTATGCATTCTACACATTACCATTCAGTTATCATAATGGTCAACATTCATTTATTAGTCCTCCATTCATGCGTGATATTTTAAAATGTAATACAAGATTCTTATATATATATATATATATATATATATATATATGCTTGCAACCCACTGCTCAATTCTCAACAATCATTAAGGTTGTGACTTTGTTATCCCGACAAATTCTTCACACAATTCCTCTAAAGGGAACTCCTATAGCATGCAACTTCCTTATTTCATATCTTCCTCTATCTGTGATGGCCTCAACCTTGAGTTAACTTCAATTGTTTACCAAATATTCCATAAGGAATATAAACATGCATCTTTGTTATGCATATAGATTGTTCTTCCACACATATTCCTTGTTTTGTTAACTTACATCCATGATGAACTTAACCACATGCATAATCATAAATCATTTAACTTATGATTGTTCACAATTTTTCTCATGTAGTCCTCAATGGCTTAATCATGTTTCCTTTCGTCACGACAATAGAGAATCCTTTCTCATTTACTCTTTCATCTATTTATACTAGTCTTTCCTGAGGAAATAGAACACATTTCCCTCAAGCTATCATTCAAAACCAAACTTTCATGACTCCTCAGAATAGATTTGGCCATGCATCCATGGTATTCATTCAATCTTCGCAAGTGTAGTCCTTGCCTTACATTTCACTCATTTAGGCAGTCACATCATGCCTTTAGTATACATATTCTCATACATATTATATGTGCATCACTTGAGAATTTAATATCATTCATATCTACTTGGTCTTAATATTAGTTTTCATATCAAGCAACATCACAATGCATTAAATTAATGCACTCAAGCATATACCGACATAGCCAAACATTCATCATGCAATCTCATTGCTTGCACCTTTTCCCATGTCATTCATACACATGGACATGTAAGAATTCCAGATCCTTATCCCAAGGGTCTTCCAATCATTCTTATGATAAGTCTCATAGGGATACTCATCATTGAGTTGCTCTCTTAGTTGAGATCTTGCATTCATATTATCCTTTTAAGCATATATTTGTATATATGTAGGTGCATTTCTTGCACCTTTTTACCTCATCCATTCACATTGCTATGTTAGTTTAAATAATAGTGTTCTTTAGTGAGAGATTACGGTCAAACATATGACTAGTCTCAAATTCATAATTCATACTAATGTTTCCCCTTCTATATGGCAATAACCAACAAGGGTCACATTTTTCCTTTCTACTATAAAAACCTTCCATAATTCAGAATTAAGATGGCTGGTTATTATATCACTCAAGTAAGTAAGATAACCACTTCTAGTCTCTTATTCATGCCTCAATTCATTCTTGGTCATGGAACTCTACAAGAGAATCTTTTCCTAAATCCCTCTTGTTAGCACAAGTTGTTGATAAAGCAGGGTTTTTCATTAGGAAATAACTCGGTGAAAAAATCAAGAAAAAGGGTCCTAGCATGACCCATATTATTCTTTTATCCTAAGTTTTTTGGTGATTTGATGGCCTTGGCACATTGTGCCAAGGACTATGCATATCTCAGTGTCTAAACATGGCATGCTCAGATCTACGGTCTGCATCCAATATCCGACCCCCCCGACCTTTATTCCTTTAACAAGGGGGGGGGTCAAAGTTGGTGGTTTCCTAGTGTGCCCCCCTCACTATCGTGTCACCTCCACAACAATTCAGACCCCCCCCGTGCACTTTACCGCTTACGGCCTACTCCCCCCTCCAAGCTAACCGCTAGACCGCCTTTCCATACCGCCCACGCTCCCACTGACACCTGTCCTCCACTCGTCGGAACACACACTTGTCCCTTCCATGCTGTCATTTCTCCCCCTCTCACCTCCTGACATATGTCGTACACCCACACTCCATGTCACCTCTATTATTTTCGTGTACCTCTTGACCTACCACTCCAATCTGCCATTGCATCCTCTCCCCTTGCCACATCAGCCTTGCGCCCTTACACCTCATCCCCTGAGTACTCGTGCTCATGCAGTCCCAGACACTGCTCTCCAGCCGCGTCCTTCCACATGGTCGTTTCTCACTTGTTTCATCCTACGAGTTTGCACCAACCACCTCACCCACTCACCATCGTCCTCCTCCACATCTGCCTGCTAGTCCGCTCTGCAAAGGTCCAACAGACGTAGGTGGAAAATATCAGAGTGAGGCCAGGACATTTTCAAGGTGTCGAGTTGACTCTACCCGTCCGAATCCCGATGAAGATAGTTAATGAAAGAGAGGGAGGTGGTTGAGACATCGTATCCCCCCATAAATGGAAATTCAAAAAGGACTGGCATATCTGAGCTCGTGTCTGATAGAAGACTGGGTGCATAGTCTGCAGAGAATACGCAGAAGTCAAGCCTTGAATGTATGACTCGATCACTCCTCTGTTGGTTGTAGTCAGTCTAAGTATAAATATGTAGTTTTGATATTTTTTTAAGGTTAGACGGTTGAGCAAGGATCCCACATTGTAAAATTTTGATGAAGCATACTGCTTCTCTGGTTATGTAACTTGATTTGAGACTTCTTGTTTAATATAAGTCAACTTTCTTCTTCATGTTATTTGATTCTGATTTTAAAGTGTTCATGATTGAAGGATTCACATGGATTTTTATAACTGTATTGTGATGGATGTTTGATTACAATGTTGTTATGATGTTCTTCAGTTTCCTGAAACTTTGAATCTAAGAGGATCTTGTGTTTGAATTTTTTCCTCCTTAGGCTACTTGAAAAATCGATGTCCATAGAATACCTCTGCACTTTCCTCACCAAATTCTTCCTTCTACTCACCTTTACTACAACTTACTGACTGAAGTTGATCAATACCTCAATTCCCTGTGCGTGCTAGTCCAGTTTTTCGAGTTAAAATGATATTATTTTGAGTCTTATCCATTCAACCTCTTTAAACTCATTCATAGTGACATATAACATGATGGGTACTAGTCTTACCTTCTATGCAATCAGAGGGTGACTTCTAGTGCTAAAATTCTTAGCGTCATTGCTGAGGAATGAATTGAAGACATTTCCCTGGGATTGATTGACAAATCTTATTGGTTCTGAAGGTGCAGTAGAACTCATTACCTCAAAGATTGAAACTTGCACATGGTGACTACACTGTTTCAACTCCACTATTTCCCTTGTGGCTCCGAAAGGTAGTCACACGAGGTCTACTCCACAACTGCCTCTAGTAACACTTGAAGCTGACCCAGAAAAAATTGTCAGAAAGGGAAAGGCCCCTTAGAAGGGGATTTTGACTGATGTACCTGGTGATTATGGTAATTTTCATAATCCTTCTTTAAAAACTCCAGTAGTTGCTTCTCATTCTCCTATTTTACCACCTGTTGGAGTTTCCATAAATTTAAATTTTGGGAGTTTTCCTGTTAATTTCTCCTCTCCTAGTCTTGGATTGAAGGAAGAAAGCTTTGACACCCCAGTTTCTCCTGAAGTTGTATCGTGGTTTAAACCCAGGACCTTATAATATTTTCCCACTCCGGGATTTAACACCCCTCCCCATATTAGAGTTGCTCCATTTACATAAGGGGAAACCTCTATTCCCTCGAGCCCTGTAGCCTTTTCTCCAAATCCTCAACTGTTTCCCCTTTCTCCCAGAAACACAGTTCTAGTCTCCCCTATTCAAACTCCATCCCATTACGGTTATCCTCCAGTTCACATCCCAATGGCAGCTGCTAATCCCCTTAGGAACAAAATGGATACCATAGTAGTTGCTAGATATGCCCCTCTTGTCCTGCCTCGGCCTCTAAATGCTCTTCCAACTGGTGTCTACCTTAAATAGTTTCCTAAGTTCACAGGTGAGGGAGACATAACTGCAGAGGATCACCTTGTAACCTTTTATAGTTATGCAGACAATTATGTCATTGTGAACGAGGATGTATGGATGCAAATTTTTGTTCATAGCCTTGATGGAGAGGCTAGGAAATGGTTTAGGGCCTTGGATCTTGGATATATTGATGGAATTGAAGCCCTATATTATGCATTCTTGAGACATTGAGGGGATAAAAAATATTTCCTTTACTATATTACATAGTCTGGATCACTTAAGAAATGAGAAGGGGAATCTGTTTCTAACTTTTCAAAGAGGTTTAATAAAATGTATAATAAGATTCCTGCTGATATTAAACCTACAAAAACATCTGCCAAAATTACTTATGCTAGTGCTTTCAACCCTGATTTCTTCCTCCTATTAAGAGAAATAAGATCTTATGCCTTGGCTCATATGCAAGATACATCCCTAGAAGTGGATTCCAATATATTGGCAGTTGAAAAAATTAGGAGTAAGGCTGATAGAGACAGAGGAAAGGGGAGGTCTGAAGCTTCAAACTCTAGTTCCTCCACTGCCCACCCTAAAGTAGACAAATTGACCAAGATGGTAAAGTCACTTTCTGTTGAGTTGGAAAGATTGAAACTGGAAGAAAAGAAAAATTATAGAAATCCCCTTAATGCTGAAAATAGGGGTAACTTCAGAAGACCAAATAACACCCCTCAGATTATCCAAAGAGATCAAAGAAACATGGATAGGGATGATTAGAGAATCCATGCCCCTATCCAAAATAACCTTGTTACTAATGAAGAAGGAGAGGAAGAAGAGGTTGACCCTGAAATTCATTGTCTTGGAGACACTTCCTCATTTCCCCATCTAACCCAATATGCATACGAGGAGTCTCTCATGGATAGCCAACTGAATGAGCTGTGTAAGGGGGTGAAAACCAGTAGTAGTCCAAATAAATATAACCTTAGTTCCAAAAGGAAATAAGGGAAGTCTGACATTCCTGATCAGCCTACCAAAGAAGAGAATCTCGCTAAAGATGTAGCAGACAGTAGAAACTATAAGAAGGCACAAAACCCCCCACCAGTGGTCAAAATCCTTGTCCCAGAAGTGAAGGATATTTTAAATCTTTCTTCCTATTTTATCTTTGAGAATGAGATTCAAAAAATTAGGATCCATGTACCTTTTCTTGAGTTGATAAAAAATGCATAATTTAAAGAATATATTTCCAAAATGTTGCATCCCAACCCTCCTCAAATGACATTGATTCAGTAAATCTTCAAGATGAAAAGCCAACATTCATCTTAGGTCCTTTGATAGAAGATAGAGATGATTCATCCCCTCCCTTCTATACATCACTGAACATACATGAAAAGGTGTTGCATAACTGTTTGATGGACTCAGGGGCATCTCATAATCTCATGCCCAAAACTGTCATGGATGAGCTTGGATTAGAAATCACAAAGACTTACCATGACTTATATTGTTTTTACTCTAGGAAAGTGAAGTGTCTTGGGGTCATCAAATATCTAGTTGTGACCTTGTTTCAATTTCCCATGAAAAGTGCGGTCATGAATATCGTGGTCGCTGATGTTCCCCCCAAGTTTGGCATGCTCTTGTCAAGATCTTGGATAAAAAGAATTGGGGAAACCTTGTAGATGGAACTCACATATGCTACCATTCCTATGTTTGGGGGGGATCATAGAAGAATTTACAAGGAATCTCAGTTGGCCTACATTATTAGTGACGAAGCAAACCCCACCAACCATCCTATCTTTTCACTTGATACTGATTTGGCATCCAATATATTGCAGCTCACTGATGCTCCCGAAACTCCTTTGGCAATCAAAAAAAGGTCCATTAATTTTTGTGAATATTCTCCTCCAATCACTCCTATTTGGAATATTTTCTTTGACGGAGCCTCTTCTAGGGAAGGTGCTGGTGCTGGAGTGGTCTTTGTTTCACCTACTCAAGAGACTATATCTTTGTCCTACAAGTTAGAATTTGAATCTACCAATAATGTAGTCGAGTATGAAGCTCTTGTTTTGGGTTTGAGGGATGCAAAAGACATGGCAATTGAAGAGATATTAGTGTTTGGGGATGATGAAGTAATTGTCCATCGGATAAAAAATCTCTATCAAGCTAAGCACCCTAGGCTAAGAACTTATAGAAATGAAGTGTGGGACCTAGTCAATAGTTTTTTCTTAACTTTCAACATTTTATTTATTCCAAGAGAAGAGAATGACATGGCTGATTATTTGGTTATTTCAACAAGTAATTTCAGAGTCCCTTTGCCACCTAAACTCAAGTATGAGGTAGAAGTGAAATATATACCCTCTATACCTGACAATGTCAAGAATTGGAAAGTTTTTGAGGATGATCTTGAGATCAAAAGATTCCTTGATACCATTGATTCCTTGATTCCTTGATTACATATTGATCAAGATCATGATTATGAAAGTAATTCGCATGCTGATGTTTTTCTAAACAAAATTGCTAATCATCATATTGTTCAACTGCCTAGTAATCATATTCCAAAGGGAATAGTTCCTTTGGAAAGACTTTTTGATAGGAATTATGTGGTAGTGAAGGGTAAAGGTTCAACTGATGATGTTCATGTAACTGAGTGCAATATTGGTATAGATAAGGATCCAAAATTTGTTAAGTTGTCAAGCAGCTTGTCAGGGGAACAACGAGTTGAATATGATGAATTGTTAAGATAATTTTTTGATGTGTTTTCTTGGACATATGAAGATATCAGAACATATGACACAAGTGTCATTGAACACAAGATCCCATTGAAGGAAGAGGCCAAAACATTTAGGCATAATTTGAGACAAATAAATCCTATGATGTTGCCTATTATGAAGAAAGGGGTAAAAAAGATTTTGGATGCCAAGATTATCATTCCTTTGAGGTAGTCGAAATGGGTAGCCATCCTGGTCCTAGTGAGAAATAAGAATGGAGAAATAAGAATTTGTGTCGATTTCTGGAACCTGAACAGAAGCTGTAAGAAGGATAATTACCCCTTGCAAAATATGGAGCACATATTACCGAGGGTGATAGGTGCATTTAGGATCTCCATGATTGATGGATTTTCTGGCTACAATTAGTTCTTTTTCCTGCCTGAAGACAGAGAGAAGACAACCTTCACTATTCCTTGGGGTACATTTATGTATGCTAAGATGCCCTTCGGATTGATGAATGCAAGGGCGAACTTTCAACGAGCCATGTACATAGCCTTTGTTGGAGAAAAGTACAAGTTTGTAGTCATCTATATGGATGACATAAAAATGTTCTCACAATTTGATAAAGAACATTATGATCATCTGAGAAGGGTCTTCTTGAAATGCAAAAGGTTTGGTCTCTCCCTAAATCCTAAGAAGTCTTTATTTGCCATGCAAGAGGGAAAATTGTTGGGGCACATTGTGTCAGCTGAAGGGGTGAGGATTGATTTAAGCAGGGTAGAAACTATCCAAAGCTTGGCACCCCCTAGATCCAATAAAGAAGTTTAGTCTTTCTTGGGGAAAATTAATTTTCTAAGAATGTTTGTTTCCAATTTTTCTGAAATGGTAAAGTATATTACAACCATGTTGAGGAAAGGAAATGAAATCAAATGAACTGCTGAATCTCGTAATTCTTTCAATAAAATAAAGAAGCCCTTGACTGAATCACCTGTGCTCATCAGTCCTGACTACTCCAAGTATTTTCCAATTTTTTCCTTCGCTTCATATGATACAGTAGCAGTTGTTTTATTGTATAAAAATGTTGAAGGGTTAGAGCAATCCATTGCCTTTTTCAGTAGGGCATTGAGATATGTTGAACTAAAATATGACATCATGGAAAAGACTACCTATGCTTTGGTTAAATCTATCAAGGATTTCAGGGTGTATATTCTTCACTCAAAAATCATTGTATATGTCCCTTCAGCTTTTGTGAAGGAGATTCTCATTCATCCTGACATAGACGGAAGAAGGAGCAAGTGGATTGCCAAAATCCTTGAATTTGATCTTGAAGTAAAACCCACCAAATTGGTTAAAGGAAAAAGTTTAGCTAGGTTGTTGGATGAATCTAATTTCGAAGCTTTGGGGGTTAATTCCATCAACACTTGCTCAGAAAATCAGCAAGCTGAGTTGTCTGATAAAGGTTCTCAATTCTAGCCCCCATTGGAAGAATGTGCTTGGTACAAGGACATTATATTTTTTCTACAAAAGTTGCAGCCTCTTGATGGTATGGACAAGAACAAGGTAAGGGATTTAAAGATTAAATCAATTAGATAATGTCTTATTGATCAAGTCTTGTATTGGAAAGACCCTCTGGGAGTACTTTTGAGATGTTTAGACCCAATGGAGGCCCAAAAGATTATGTCTGATTTTCATGATAGTTTATGTGGGGGGAATCACTTCTGGAGAACCACAGCCTATAAGATTCTCAGGGATGGGTATTTCTAGACTAGTCTATTCACCAATGTTTGTGAAAAGATCAGGTCTTGTGTTAAGTGTCAAAAATTCTCTGGAAATCAACAACTCAAGTCTTTTCCATTGAAGCCTGTGGTAGCTTCAAGACCCTTTTAGCAGTGGGGCCTAGATTTTATTGGGGAAATTCATCCTTCTTCAAGTGGTCAACATAGGTGGATATTGACTGCCATGGATTAATTTACCAAATGTATATAAGCCATCCCCACAAGGAGTGCTTCCCACGGGACAATCATTGGTTTTCTTGAGGATATTATGGCAAGATTTGGTTGTTCAAACCAAATTGTCACTGATAATGTTGCATCTTTCAAGGATGAACCATTGATCCAGTTCTGTGAGCAATTTGGAATCACATTGATTCACTCTACTCCTTACTAACCTCAAGGGAATAGATTGGTAGAGTCCTCTAAGAAGAGCCTTTTAAATATCATCAAAATATTGTTGGAGGACAACAAGAAAGCATGGGATTCAAAGCTCAAATTTTCTTTGTGGGATGATAGAGTGAAAACAAATTGGTCTCTTGGTGTCTCTCCTTTTCATCTTGTGTATGGAGTTGAGGCCATTTTTCCTTCACAACTTGCCTTTCCCGTGGAAAAATTCTTCCAATACTGCCAAGGAGAACCTAATGATATGATCAAAAGAATACAACAACTGGTAGAAGTGCAGAAGACTAGAGAACAGTTATTGGACAAAGCACATGACCATCAACAAAATATCAAGCAAGCTTTTGACAGGAAGGTAAGTAAAGAGGATTTCTAGCTGGGATATTTAGTACTCAAATGGGATGCACCCAAGCATGATAAAGGAAAGCATGGTAATTTCAAAGCCTTGTGTATTGGGCCATTCAAAATC
>JZKD02S2345196.1:734818-766708 GCA_000966675.3 Picea glauca
CAATGGGAAAATTTATAGGAGAGAAGAGTTTTGTTGTTGTCAATTGATAAGTTGTTGAATGTATATCTGTGAATGGTTGAATAAAAATAATAAAGTTGCAATGATGCTAATATTAGAAGTATTTTCAAATAATACTTACAGGTTGCAAAATTTGGAGGATGCTAAAGTTTTTGGTGGCCCTGTAAATGGGCATTTTCTGAAAACGTACTTTTCGTGAGCCATGAGTGGCTTTTCATGCCATTGTAAATATCATTCTTCTTCTTTTTTTAATAACTGACCCCATAGCCATAAGATAAGGCACTGAAAATACTGAAGTTCTTAGAACCTCATAGGGAGGTCTCTATCCCTCATGGAGCCTATGTTATCACAAGTTGTTGATAAAGTGGGGTTTTTCCTTAGGAAATAACTCCTTGGTGAAAAAATCAAGATAAATGGTCCTAGCGGGACCCATATTATTCTTTTATCGTAAGTTTTTTGGTTATTTGATGGCCTTGGTACATTGTGCCAAGGAGTGAATAGATCTCAGCGGCTGCGCATGGCGCGCTCAGATCTACGGTCTTCATCCAACATCAGACCCCCCCTGATATTTCTGCCTTTAACAGGGGGTTCCGAGTTGGTGGTTTTCTGGCATGGCCCCCCCACTATCGTTTTGCCTCCATAGCAACTCGGACCCCCGATGCTTTACCACTTACTGCATACCCCCCCTTCAATATAACTGTTAGACCACCTTTCCATACCACCCGTGCTCCCACTGACACCTGTCCTCCACTCTCCCAACCACATGCATGTCCCTTCCCCATTGTCATTTCTCCCTCTCTCACATCAAGACATCTGTCCTCCACTCACACTCCATGTCACCTCTATTATTGTCATGTACCCCCTGACCTACCACTCTTCTCTGCCACCGCATCCTCTCCCCTTTCCACATCATCCTCATGCCTTTACACCTCATCCCTCGAGCACCCATGCTCATGCAGTCCCAGTCACCTCTCTCAAGTCGTGTCCTTCCACATGGCCATTTCTCACTCATTGAATCCTGCGAGTTTATGCCAAGAACCTCACCCACTTACCATCGTCCTCCTCCATGTCCATCTGCCAGTTCACTTTGCAAAGGTCGAGTGAATGCAGGTGGAAAAGATCAAAGTGAGGCCAACACATTTTCAAGGTGTCGAGTTGACTCTTCCCATCCTGATCTCGATGAAGGTAGTAAATGAAATAGAGGGAGGTGGTTGAGACATCGTCTCCCCCCATAAATGGAAATTCAAAAAGGACTCACAGATCTAAGATTGCATCTGACAGAAGACTGCATGAACAGTTTGCAGAGAAGATGCATAAGTCAAGCCTTGAATGTATGACTCGATTACTCCCCTAGTGGTTGTAGCTAGTCTAAGTATAAATATGTAGTTTTGATATTTTGTTAAGGTCAGATGGTTGAGCAAGGCTCCCTCATTGTAAAATTTTGATGAAGCATATTGGTTCTCTGGTTATGTAACTTGATTTGAGACTTCTTGTTTAATATAAGTTGGATTTATTCTTCATCTTATTTTCCTCTGATACTGAAGTGTCCATGATTGAAGGATTCACATGGATTGTTATAACTGTATTGTGATGGATGTTTGATTACAATGTTGTTATGATGTTCTTTAGTTTCTTGAAACTTCAAATCTAAGAGAATCTTGTGTTTGATGTTTTTCCTCAGGCTACTTGAAAACCTGATGTCCATAGCATACCTCTGCACTTTCATCACCAAAGTCTTCCTTCTACTCACCTTTACTACAACTTACTGACTGAAGTTGATCAAGACCTCAATTGCATGTGCGTGCTAGTCTAGTTTTCTGAGTTAAAATGGTATTATCTTGTGTCTTATCCATTCGACCTCTTTAAACTCATTCATAGTGACATATAACCTGATGGGTACTAGGCTTACCTTCTATGCAATTGGAGGGTGACTTCTAGTGCTAACACCTCTTATAGCTATCTAAGTACACCAAGCCATCTCCATATGGCTACCAGCCACCTCTGGATGTCAATATGATCCACTGGTCATCCAAAGTTGTTTTGACACCTCCTTAATCAAACCTTGCATCGGTCTCTCACTAATCCTTACAGTCTTCTCGTATTAAGGCATTAGGCCACAACATCATAAAATTTTCATTCTTGCTGGTAACCCCTATTGTCATAAGGTCATCCTCATATAAAAGGTCCATTAGTAGACCGTAACTTATAACCCACCACAGGTTATAACATGCCTAATTTTCATGTTCAATATTTTTCCATATGCATTGTTATGCATAGACATTCCCTTGAGTTAACATGGATATACATTCCATTAGCATAACCCTGATCTTTTGAAATTTCTCTTGTAAATTCACTTCTACATTCATGAAGGTTTCTCTCAATGTATAGGGTTCCTTTTTATTTGCTTACTGGATTATTCCAACAACAATTTTCAGTTAGTAAATTGACCTTACCATTTCTATTAATCCTTTAATCGTGAGGGGTCATACACATATACTGGGTTTAATCCTTTATTAAAACAATAATTATTATTGATAAGTATCCTTTCAATCCATTCAAATCGAAGTCTTGTTATTAGTTCTCATAGGCATAATCCCACTCCTGTAGGATTGGCCATCATTTTTGAAAAGAAATGGTAGGATTCCTCTGCCACAGACTAGAAGGATTCAATGTTGTTGGTAAAATCCCAACTGAATTTTAATCTACATCCTTCTACTCAAATAAATTATGCATATAATTTACATTCAACAGTAATATTCTCAACATGATCATCTTAGCCTTGGTTACCTAATCTTATGATTGTACATCAGTATACATAATTGCAAAGTGAAGTCAACTTATTTATTTGGAAACATTAGCAAAATATAGTGCATATTTCCAAAATATCTATCAACAGTATAAGGTTTCATTCCTCTCTTTAGTAGAGGTTCAGACAAGTTTCTTATAGAAGAGGGGTAAGGTAGGGTGTTACCCCTTAAAGTTCTATAATAATATTTTAATGCGACTCGTGCATGATCCCAAGCATGCCAAGTGTTGTTTCCATGCTCAGATACCAATTTGTAACACACCCTACCCATAAATACTCTTTTAATGGGAGGGGCATCATAATTTCATTTTAGTTAACTATCTTAAATCCTAATTCCGAGATTTCCATTGACTTCTACTCACCACAATATTTCTAATGATAACCATCATACTAAAATATGAGTTCCAGTTTGCAACTTATTGCCTCCCAAAACTCTTCGAGGGTTATTAGTCAAGGACCACGTGGCTCCATCTCATACATATCATCTAGAATTCCCCAAAGTCTCGATGCTCCCAATGCTCCTATATCTATGATGGAGATCCATCCACCATTAAATTTAACGGTTGATCTTCCTCCTCATTAAGGCATACGCTTAAGGATAATTCAACATTCAGTGCTTTGGTGTTGAGCACCCCTTTTTATTTTTCTATGCACGAGACCTCTTAGAGTCTCAAAATATTGAAGTCTCGTAATATTGCCATGTGGCTTCGGCCTTTGGGCCTTCTCTCTACGATACTACACCTCAAATCCTTCGGAGTCCCAAAGTCTTTGACTCCCAAAGTCATGGTCACTTCAACAACCACTTTGGCCAGACGAGAATGTACCAGGGGCTGACACATAGCAAGGGCCAAGGGTGAAGTGTGACCTCATCAGGGGGTGACATGTGTCATGCTCTAATAGGCATAAGGGAATTGCAAAACATCCATATCTCGGTGACATGTGGCACCTTTATTGCAGGTCCACGTCACCCTGGATGACGTCGGTGAGCCACGTCAACCCTAGAAAAATAGCCTTCTAACGTCCTTCAGATATCACAGTCAAGGTTTTTCCACGTATATCCATAGATCCACAGATCACGTTGCTTCACAACTATGGGATTTAGAGGTTATCAACTCACCACATATTGAATCCCCCGAAGTGCCAAGTCTCCGAACTATAGGATCTAACGCCACCTGTCTCCTATCTATTAATGGTTGAGATTTACTCCACCATTCATGAATTTGGGAGTCTTCACACTTTGAAGAATCTCGGCCAAGTTCCTCTTGAGTGTTAATTCTTCGAACTATAGTATTTTCTACCACATAGCCTCTCATCCAACAACTCAGGTCCAATAGACGACATTTGATAGGGGACAAGGGGGGGTGACACATGTCTCTCCCATGACATGTCCTATTTGGTTGGGAAGTTGAGAGGGGCTCTCAACAAAGTCCTTAAATTGATGGTTGAGAAGGATCTTGAGAGATCCAAGGATCGATAGTCCACATCACTTCGTAAATTCAACATTTGGGGATTTCATGGTGTAGTCCTTTTCTTACTCCCGGAGTAGGTCAAAGTTGAATTGACCATGGAGTAGATCCCACAGTCATGAGTGGTCATGAAGCTCCTCCATATTGATGGCTCTCGTTAATTCATGAATCCGATGTTCAAAGTTTTTTATGCTACAACAACTCTATTCTTTTGAAGTGGGACTTCACTAAAGTACCATACGCGAAAACCTCTGCTGGTTGATCGGATGGTCAAGAAGGTTCCCAATAGACTCCCCAGATCAAGGAAACACAACATTTCATGACTCCGATATTTATAGGTTTTGGTAGTTGTGAATTTGTGACATTCCAGAGTTCTGAACTCCTAGAGCTCCAAAGCTAATAAACATTTAACACCATTCGGACTAGCGCAAGGTTCCTAGACCTTATTCATATGGGTTCTCAAAAAATCCTCCTGGGATACACACTTATCTTTTGGTTGGGAATTTTTTAAGGCCATGGGCATGATCCCTTGTTCACATAGGTGAAAGGTCGGAAGGGTACAACCCTCGGTTGTATTCTACAAGTGTTATACCTCATGATCTTGCAAATACTTCAAATGATGTGCGGGGATACTCCTTGTCCTTTTCACAAAATTTTAGAACTTGAGTTCTTAATCATTTCACATCTTGCCAAGGTTTTGCACACCTTCACACTACCTCTCCCAAGCTTAACAAACCCTTTTCTCGATAGATCCAAATGACTCGAAGTGTAAATATGCACATATGAAAATTGGGCCTATGGTTGGAAAAATCTCAGTTCTTTTCCTTTAATTCAAGCCACTACAAGAGGCTATAGTACTTACGTTTACAAATAATATTCGACCATATAGGTCCTTAATTTATTAAATGCATGACCAGGTAAAATGAAGAGAAAAACAATCAAGTCACCAAACAAACATGCACATACTTGAAACATTCACAGGATATTCAACCTTATTTTACCATCACAGTTTAGTTTTGCAGGGTATGAGAATACTTACCTATTACCAAATGCAACCAACCAATCAACTGTGGGTTTTTGCCTTTTCACCCAACCATAAGCTTAGAGGCATTCATTCTTAGTACTCTGGCCACCCCCATGCCAAGCCATGATATCACAAGGGAATTTCTGGCAGACCTCTTAGAGGTTATCTCTCTCTGTCATAGCCTCTGCGAGGTTTATCAGATGCTCCCTCATCATCAAGCTCACGAACTTCTTCTCAAGTTATGTCTTCTGAAAATTGTCAGAGATGCTTTCTCTTGTTCTATCTAGTAACCAAAACAACTTATTAAGCTTCCAGTTCTTCTTCTCAGCTGGATATTCTTACACGCTCTTCCTATTTTCTTCTGCATATCGTTGTTCATGCCTTTTCCTCAATGTGTCTCCTTCTTGTATGGCTTCACCTCTATTATCCTTTGCCTTTCTCCTCCTCGAGAAGGTTATCGACCTATCCTATTCCTTCTTTCAAAATGAAACTTGGGTTAGTCTGGGCTTGTAGGAAATCTACACACTGTGGTACTTCAGGCTAACAATTTTTTGTCTCCCTAGCCAAAATCTCCATGCTTCCATTCATTAGGGTGGTTGATGGTTCAACCACTAGTCCTTATTTGATTTACTAATTTTTCCTTGGAATCTGGATGAAGCTTATTATTTTCAACAAGGAGAATTTGGGGTCATTTTCGCATAATGAACCCTATCCATATTTTTCTCACTCTTTCCTCTAGTGATATCATGGCCAGTACATCAAGGCTTCAACCTTGTAGCCATTCGTTGGAAATCTAAAACAAATACATTTACATCGTTCACATGCCATATCATGGTAATCCTAGTTAATGATTATTTAAAAGCTAGGGGAAGCAAGGGTATTACAACTAGAAAGGGGGAGGCAAATCATTGACATGGAACCCAGTGCCACCATTTCTATCGCCAAGGTCCAACCCGATGAAATAGATGAGCTAGAAGAAGGTGAGCACCTCTTTCATTCATAGATCTAGGTAAAAGGCACCTCACTGCACTTTATTGTTGATAGCAGTAGCCATAAGAACCTCATCTCAAAAGAGTTCACCAAGTGGCTAGCCCTGCTGACAATGACACACCTGCAAACCTACAACATTGGATGGCTCTTCCAAGGAAGCGATCTCTGCGTCATCCAACAGTGCCACATCAAGCCCTTAAAAGATGAGGTATTTTTTTATGTTGCTCCTCTTGAAGTTTGTAATGTTCTTTTGAGCCAACCTTATTTATGGAAACATCATGATGTATATGAGTCTAGGCCTCGCAGTGTTATTATTACTTTGAACAAGAAATTATACAGGGTACCCGAGGCAGTCCCACTTAGTGCTATTTCCTTTATCTTCTCCAAGCAATGCAGGAAGGTCATCTCTCAGACCAGGAAGTTTGTATTCTTCGTGATTCTCTCTCAGAGTGAGTGAAATATTGTAGCCACATATAGGGCCTCCACAGCTGAACTCTCCACATAACAAATGCAAGCAGACAAGTTCATGGCAGAATACAAATATATCTTCTCCTCACCTACTGGGGTACCTGTGTACTGTTAGGTCAAGCATCCCATCGATCTGACTCCAAGCGCATCGTTTCCCAATGGGCCAGTCTACCACCGCTCTCTGTTAGAGAATGAGGAGATCAAGTGACAGATCCAAGAATTTCTCCACAAGGGTCACATCCATCCCGTCTCATCACCTTGTGGGAGCCCAATCGTGATGGTGCAAAAGAAAGACAAAACCTCGCAACTCTACATTGATTTTTGGGCCCTAATAATATCATAGTCAAGAACCGGTACCTGATTCCCTGAATTGATGATCTCCTTGATCAACTCAAGGGGGACAAATAATTTATCAAGATTGATCTCAATTCTGGCTACCACCAGGTCCCCATAGAACAAATATATGTATCGAAGACCACCTTCAAGTCAAAATAAGGTCTTCTTGAATGGTTGGCCATGCTCCAACAACTTTCATGAGGATGATGGACAATTTCATGTGACCTTTCAACAATACGTTTTTAGTGGTGTATCTATATGACATCCTCATATACAACAAGACTTGGGCAGAACACTTGCAACATATTCAACATGTTTTGCACACCCTGCGGCAACACACGATATATACCAACTTGGAAAAATGCTCCTTTGACATTGAAAAGGTACAATACCTAGGCTACATCATGGATCAACATGGTGTACATGTGGATCTAGATAAGATCTAGGTCATCCTTGACTTCCTAGACCCAACCACACTTACTAAGCTTCAGAGCTTCTTAGGCATTTCCAATTTCTATCGCAAGTTTGTTTTGGGATTCTCCCATATTGCATAGACCCTCATCCAAGTAACCAGGAGTGGTGGTAAGGTAAAATTTGTGTAGGTCCTATCCGAACAACAAGCGTTCAATGATTTAAAGTAAAATTTATGCTCAGCCCAAATACTTTCATTACCAGACCTGCAAAAATCCTTTGAGATTGAGACAGATTCTTCAAACTATGTTGTGGGTGTAGTTATCACTCAGCATGATCACCCCGTGGTCTATCATAGTACCCTACTTACGAAAAAGAAATGTACTCCATTGTACAAGCCTACCACCAATGGAGACATTAAATTCTTGGAAAGGAGACAACCATCTACATGGATCATAAGCAACTGAAGTTCACTCAGACACAAGGAAAATTGCAAAATGAATGCCATCAGAAGTGGTACACATACTTGCAGTAGTTCCACCTCAACATCAAGTATAAAATAGGTAGTACCAACTGAGTCATTGATTTCCTCAGTCGACTTCCAGTCATGGTAGTCACCATGGTGCTAGAATATTGTGGACACGAGACCTACAGATGGCCAAACCTCTATGATACAGACCCTGATTTCACCACCACATACCAATTGTTGGTCGCAAACTCAATTGTCACTAATTTCCATCTTCAAGACGACCTCTTATGCTGACTAATCCATCTCTGCATTCCATAAAGTGAGCGAGTGAAGATGATTTGGGAATCCCACTATAGTTGGGTGGAAGGACACTTCGGCATCGAAAAGACAGCGGCAATGCTACAAAAACATTTCTACTCGCCAAAACTTTGATAGGATTCAGCAAGTATATCATATCTTGCACGACATACACTATTACCAAACTGAAAACTAAGAAACAAGGCTTGTACACCCCATTTCCTACTCCTCACAAGCCATGAGAATCCATATTAATGGACTACATGTCGGGCCTTCTGTCCACCAAAAGGGGAAATGATTGAGTTTTTTGGTTGTTGATCGCTTTTCCAAGATGGCGACCCTGGTCACTTTTAAGAAGAGAATCACAATAGAGGACACTTCCAAGATCTTCTTTTAATGAGTATGGGTACATTTTGGAATCCCACAAACCATTGTATCATATTGGGATAGCTGGTTCCTCATCACATTCTGGTCAAGCCTCTGGTCAGTGATGGACACCAAGCTCACCAAATCCACTGCCTTCCACCCCTAGAAAGATATCCAAACTGAGGTCATCAATCATATGATTGTGCATATCATGTGCATGTACAATTCCAAGAACTTTGACACATGGGATGAGAGTCTTCCCTATGTTCAACATAGCTACAACTGATCCCTACATAGCTCAACTGTCCATAGCCCATTTCAGGTCGGGTTGGGATTCCATCCATTGGGTCCCATGGATGTTGCACTACCTCCTGCAGCCACCCCGATCGAATCATATCCTGCTCCAACTGAAGCTGACAAAGCCTCTCGGTTCATTGAGAGGATCCAACACATCCACCAACAGGTTTAGGATATTTTACAAAAGTCCAATTCCAAGTACAAACAACACCATGATCAACATCAGGTTCCACATAAGTTTCAGGATGGAGACAAAGTGTGGTTGCACTTGTATAAATAATACCTTAGAGGGCCCCATCAGAATAATCTCCCACTCCGGTATGGACCTTACACCATCAACAAGGCTTTGGGTGAAAATTATTTTGAGCTCAACATTCTCCCTTTCCTTGGCATGCACCCAGTGTTTGTTGGAATAGGGGCATACCTAGGGTTCAATGCTTAACAACACACCAAAAAAACTTCGACTACCGACCCTTTCAACAACACCTGGGAAGCAGGCAAAGTCTCACCCGAGGTAGAAGTAGGGGGGGTTACAGGACGCAGGTGTCTGTAACTAGGATGGGACACGAATCTGTGATAAGATTACTTCGTAGAATATTCTATTAATGCTTAGGAAGGTGACATGCCTTATTTTATTAACCTTATTAACATCGCAAAACATAATCAAATATATATTGGTGCAGTAACACAAATGATAATATACCCTGAATACTTAGCACTTAGCATTATAAGTTAAATCTAGCATTCATTTACCCTTAACACAAGTAAAGTACTTAAGAAACAAAGGATCTATCTACTACACATCAGAATCAAAGAACTAAGAAGATTCATAACAAAAATTACACAACACAAAGAAAACCATGAGACAAGAGATATACGTGGTTCACCCCAGGGTGGGGCTACATCCACAAACTACTTCTCCTCTTTATTAATCGCCAAAATCTTACATTCATTCACTCCTGTGCACTAAGTCGCAGAGTCAAGCTTCGCACTAGACTGGAGATTTGCGCACTAAGCACTAGATCCTCCCTCCAAAACTAGGTCAAATGTATGGATCCAAACCCTCTATCACGACATTTAGCACCTTCTACAAAATCATAGTCGAGAAAAAATCCTTAACGCACATATATTCATTTGCGCAAAGCAACTCAAACTAATTGCACTTAGCTACTTCTACATACATTCTTTTTTATTTATATTTTACAAACCCTTACAATAAGGCCTAAACATGGGAAAACCCCATGGGATGACATCCCATAAACTTGTTACAAAACCCTAGAGGACCCATTATTGGGTCCACATAACCCTCAAAATGGGTGAGATCCATGATATCAGATCCACCTGGATGCTCCTTCTTCGACCATCATGTCGAAGTCCAAAATGTGGCCAAATCTTACCAAATTTTCTGCAAAACTTGGTCGAGGGCCAATAGGCCCCCAATACTCACATGTGAATCATCTTGAGTCACTTAGGTTTGGACATTACTACTTTGAAATCCTCAATCTTAACTCAAACTTCCTTGACATTCTTCCTCACTTGAGCCTCCTTCTCAGCGAGCTCCTAGATTGTCTGCTCTATAACAGGCCCTTCCAGGCGTTGTTCTAATGATGTAACCACTTGATCTAATTATGAACTCTGGCCATCGATCTCCTCAAACACCTTGGAAGATTCATCCTGCACAAGTTGTAACTTCTATGTTACTTCCATCACCTTACCCTAGAGGGCAGTGATCTGTTGCTGTACTATGCATTGCTCTTGGGATCTCTTCATCCTTTCTACTATGGTGAGCAACTTCATCTCCACCTGTAATGAAAATGCTTGCTGCTACGCCTCCTGTAACTGCATTTCTAGCTTCCTTAGCTCTTTATCCTTGATGAGTCATTCATATGTCAGGGAACTTCTATCACTTAACATTTTACATTCTGAGGCGAGGGCTCTTATACTTACTACTGTGTTTTTAGAGGTCTCCTCCCTATGGGGTGCTCGACATTGTTTGGGCCTCCAATTCTGTTATCCTAGCCTGAAGTTTTTGGAGGGTCTTTGCGAGCTTCACTACTTGAGCTTCGAGCTACTCTTGCTCCTCCTGTACCAAGCCTGGCACAGAGAGACATGCTTTACTTACCACTTCTTTGACCACGACTTTCTCTGTGAGCATATTCTCTTTTTCCCTTTGTAGTTGGGCTTTCCCCCCCTAAAAATTAACCTAAAGCTTTGCTTCTTGATCCTACTTGACTTTCCGACATGTTCAATTCATGTAACTATCGGGGTTCCTACGGTGTCAGTGTTGGATAATTTTGCATTGAAAATAGGTACAAGAAATTCATCTGGCAATTCCTTTGTAATCTGCTCCATATCTTCATCTGTTAGCTTGTAGTATGACTGTAATTACTTCTGGTGCTCATATATTCGCGTGGTGATGTAAATGAAATGGGGATCGACGTGAAACTTCACTATGGGTCGGTACTGGTGTAGGGTACACAGTGTCATACGATGGAATGATTCGATGGTGACCTTTAACTGTTGATAATATCCATTAAACACAGCATTGGATTGCCACTGCTTCATCATGTCGTTAGTATACCACGGGGTGGAAAATTGAGTGACCAAGGGATCCATAGGTTTGATCTCTAAGAAGTTATCTCCTTTAGGCATTTTCCAAGTGATAAATGCGATCAATATGATCAACCAAGTATAGTGAAATTCATACCCCAAGTTCCGGGCTTCGCGACAATCCTTTTCTAATTCATTGATGAGGTAGTTCACCTAGTTCATCTGCATACCCTCCACACACTTTCCTGCGAGGTCGACCACGAACCCAATGACCTATGTGGGGCAGTTCTTCCCCAATAGCTTTCCAGCTAAGAGTTGAAAAGCAAGGTGCACTGTGCCATCCTGTATAGAGGCTACCTTGTAACCTCACTTTCCTTTTTCTAACTTTCCATAAGCTTATTTGATGCGCTATGCTAATGAACAGTCTGAGGCCTTCCCTGAATAACACTGCCGAGGGTCAGGACCCTTCACACTTAAACTTGTGATCTGGTGGATCAATGCCAGATCCATAGTAATTATTCTATCGAGCCATAAATATCTGCCATGATAGCATGACAGAAGGAGTTTAACATAAGCATTAACCTCCCGACGGCAACCAAAATGTGGGATCTTCATCACATTCAACATAGTTGACTGCACCAACCCCTTAATCCATGGCTACGAGATGAGGTGAGGTTTCTTTCCGGTTGTCTTCATTAAGTAGCAGTGGGGAGCTAACATGGCATAGTTCTACTGGTCTCCTAAGTTGAGTTCATTGTGCTTCAACAACAGGATATGTCCTAAATGACTCCCAACTATGCGAATTCCTTTAAGAATGTATGCAGTGAACAAAAAATACTCAAAATATTGAGGGATTTTATTGTGGTTAACAGTTCCAGCTAGCGGTGGAATGTATTTAGGTAGGATCGATGGGATATTCTTCGTGTTATCCAGATCATTGTGGTGCATACTTCTTTGTTCAACTAAGGGGTTGGTGCGGGCGGAACGACGTCCAGTCGAAGGGGAAGCCTGCAGTCCCCTAGTCGACGATGCCTGAATACCTTCAGATATAGGTCTATCAGCCATGAGCTTCTTAATAACTTCCTCGACATACTTCTCCAACTCACTAGTTTCACTCGACATTCTATATTTCAACAAATAGTTGGGGTAGAAAAACGTACAAGCAGGGTAGACTAATGGACAAGTGGGGTATAATTTCAGATAACACATCTTGACACTTAGAAAATTATCTTCTTATCTCAATCAATCACGGGTAGAAAAAACTGGTCCCAACGCAATGACCGATGAGTTAAATGAGTGGGGTATCATAACAAATCTTCCAATGGCTAGGAAATGCTTCCATCAATGCAAATCTATCCATTATGGCACAGTCTCAACATCCAAAAGTGGTTCATAAGCCCATAAATGCATTTTCTAACCATTCTGAAGCGTCATTATAATGACCGAGGTGCCTCTAATGGTCATCTAACTTCACGAGGGAGAAATCCAAATCTGTGCGGACCTACTATTCTAGTGAGGTTCAAATCTGACGAACCTGCCTCCTGCGAGGTTCTAGTCTGCGAAGTCTTCCATCTGGTTTCTGTAACTTCTGGTAGCTTCTCCAGGTTAGCATTATTTTTATTGAGCTTCCTTACCTTTTTTCCTATTAGCTGAGTCTCTCTAACTATTTCCAAAATCCTCTTTCAATTTTTATTCTTATCTTCCCCTAGCGTAGTGGCTTCACACTGTTGAGGTACCCTCAAGGATTTTGAAACTAATATCCCTTTTCTTAACATTTCTTGAGTGGGCATACTTATTTCTTGAATGGATAGGTTCTCCAAGCCTTCTTTCATTCTTTCAAACTTGCTAGCTAATTCTCTTTCTTTCTGTCCTTCCTACGTTGTTACTTTTCTCTGTTGTTTTGACTTATCCTCTCGTTCTTCTATTAGTCGGTCTATTTTCCTAGCTATTAAATCCCTTAATTTTTTATTTTTCTTTTCTATATCTTCTTCCTCTTCTTTCCTTCTGATATGATCCTTCTCAATCCAAGTCTTACCTAACAATAATGGGAAAGAGGTGATGTCCCCAACAAGCCTAATGACTTCAAATTCCTCTTCAGTTGATGTTCCATGAACAATAATAGGTACAATAGTAACTCTTCCAGATAAATTTATCATCTTGTCCTTAAAAAATCCTATACTTCCCAACAAAGGTACCACAATAATCTTTCCCAAAACTTCCCAAGTTTATTCTGTCATAATATTCACTTGTGTTTCTTCATCCAAGACTATACAATCTATGTCGAAGGCTTTTATTCTTGCACTTATGCACTGTTTTGCTTTCAGGCTTTCTGGTAAACTGACATCTTTATGAACATCCATCGTTTCTTTCAATTGTAATAACGTAGTCTGAACCTCCTCTAACCCTTTATCTTTATGACTTTCTAGCATGCCCTTAGTCTCTTGACTTTTTTCATAGCTTTCTTGTCTTATGTTCATCCTTTCAACCTTAGCAATAATCCTTGGACAATCCTCAACCTCATGACCAACAACCTTACAAAAAAGATAAACAGGGACTACCTCAAGACATTCCTTAGCAAGATGTCCTGACCTTCTGCAATTATAACACAAATTCAATCCTCTTTTTCTTTTAAATGTTCCCCAATCTTTTATGTACTGTGCACTTCCCCTAGGATCATAATGTTGAACCTGCAGTCTGCAAAAATTATTTCTAGGTTCCTGCATCCACTTATTAGTCCAAAAACTCCCTCTATAAATAGGAATAACATATATTTCTTCATTTCCATTAAATGTACTCAAATCAACTCTTTCTTTCAACTACACCATAGCCTTCAGACTAGGACAAAATCTATTAAGCATACTTAAGTTAATGCTTTCAAAACAAAAAAATTCACTTATATTTTTCTTACCAAAGAACAAGGATTACTTCTTTTAGGATCTTACCTCTTTTCTTCAGAACAAATTACTTTAATGGCACAAATATTCACAAGTCAAGTAGAGTATTGTGCACTTCAACAGTAGATCTACACACATAGCTTCTCTTTTTCTTTTCTTCAATTCTCAACAATCATAGTTTCAGGTCCCGAAAATGGAACCATTTGTTGGCACAGGGGTAGACCCAGGGTTCAACGCTTAACAATGCACTGAAAAAACCATGACTACCAACCCTTTCGGAAAAACCTATGAAGCAGGTGAAGTCTCACTTGAGGTAGAGGCAGGGGGGGTTATAGGATGCAAGTGTCTGTAACCAACATGTGACACAAATCTGTGATAAGAGTACTTCACAGAATATTCTCTTAACGCTTAGGAAGGTTACATTCATTAGTTTATTAACCCTATTAACACTGTAGAGCATAATCAAATATAGATCAGCGCAGTAACACAAATGAAAATATACCCTAAATACTTAGCACTTAGAATTATAAGTTAAATCTAGCATTCATTTACCCTTAACAGAAGTAAATTACTTAAGAAACAAAGGATCTATCTATTACACAATCAAAGAACTAAGCAGATTCATAGCAGAAATAAAAAAACATAAAGAAAACGATGAGACACCAGATATATGTGGTTCACCCTAGGGTGGGGCTACGTCCACAAACTACTTCACCTCTTTATTACTCAGAAAAATATTACATTCATTCACTTTTATGCACTAATCCACATAGTTGAGCTTCACACCAGACTGAATATCTATGCACTAAGCACTAGATCCTCCCAACAAAACTAGGTCAAAGGCACAAAGCGAAACCCTCTATCACAACATTTAGCACCTTCTACAAAATCATAGTCGGGCACAAAGCCTCAACTCACATACATTCCTTTTCACAAATCAACTCGAACTACTTGCACTTAGCTACTTCTACAATACATTCTTCTTTATTTATATTTTACAAACCCTTAGAATAAGTCCTAAACATGGAAAAACCCCATGGCACAACATCCCATAAACTCGTTACAAAACCCTAAAGGACCCTTTACTCGGTCCACATAACCCTCAAAATAGGTGAGATCCACGATCTCAGCTCTGCTTGGGTGCTCCTTCTTTGACCATCGCGTCGAAGTCCAAAAGTTGGCCAAATCTTACCAAAGTTTCCCCAAAACTTGGTCGAGGGCCAATAATGCTCAATGTAGATCTCCTTTGGCCATACTTCCCACCATTATTGGACACTTCAGTGATAGAAGAAAAATTGACACCTAGAGAAATCAACCCTGACTCAATTCTACTTGCATCCTGTGATCATATTATGGACACAGGTCAAGGGAACTCACCAACAAAGGATCCAACTTTATCAAGTTGTCAAAGAAAGGCAACTTCTGCACCAAGGAAAGTGGCTCATCCAGGGCCAAATTTAGTAGAAATTTCCTCATCTGATGGGGGAAATCAATGTAATGGATACCATTGCTTCCTATGGGGGGAGGATTGATTCATATGGATGTGTATGTCCTCCCACCATTCCAACTAGCTCATTTTGGTAGTTTTCTACTTTGACAGTTTTTTTCTAGTTTTCGGTTCCCTGACTTTGAGGGTTGTTTTGAGGTCTTAAACAACATTTTTAGGGCTCACTATAGTCAGACTGTAGACAAAGTTAGATTCTAAAGACAACATGTGTAGTATTCGGAAATAAATTACCAATGGGATATTGTGCACCTAAATGCAAGTCATATGCAAAAGTTACAAGACCGAGAAGTTGATGTACTAACATACCCTAATGGTGCCCACATGACTTTTGGTGCTTCATCTCCTAGGGTTATATTTTTTTATGCCTATGGTTTTGGAATTCCTTTTTATTTTAAAAAAATGCTTGGAGAGCCTCATTGTAACCATCTTCTTGCAAATGAGTGAAACCATCACATCTCTTCTCAGAGATAAGCTTCCACCATTCTAGCAAGCTTGTTTTCCGTTGCATTTTACAGTTTGAGTACATTTTCTTATTGAATAGAAACCAATTTTACTGTATCTATGTTATCCTTGAGTTTCTGTGTTAAGAATAATAAAAATTTGTATTCATTTCATTCTTCTCATAAAATCTGGATCAATCAACTAGAAAATTGTGTAGATTCATATCAAAGATTTCAAAATTCAACGGGAAAGGGGGAATAGATATATTGGATTTATTATCTTTGGATGTTGTATTTACTATTAACATTCGAGCTTCCCTAAATTTTTTATGTTTATATTTTTATTAGGATTGGATATTTGATTTATTTCATCCTTCAATTTTTGGAGAAATAAGGTTTTATGCTATGGGATCCTACAAAGATCCATAATAGAGATATTGGCTTTCATCTTATTTAGATCCTCTACTACATTATATTGCAATTGTTCCAAATCTTGATTTACAATTTTAGGAACAAAGTTGAGCACTAGGGTAGGCTTTATTAAGGGAATTGATGTCCAAGTCTTCTTAGGAGCTTAATCTATAACCAGATGGGTTTTAAAGATAGGTCATTTTCTCCTCGTTTGAACAACCAAAGTTTCATCCGTCAATTCCTCTTCTTCAGTAAGTTTCACCCCATACATCATATGATTTATGTGTGATAATAGCATAGTTTACTCCTCTATATTTTCATTGTATTCTTCATCTATAGTGATATATGATGGACCATAGGTTTTATAAGTGTTAGGACCACACAATGTACCTTTTTGCCTACACTTTTTGCCACTATTATACTCTTGATCACCCATATTTAGACTCATACTATCACTTTATCTGATCATCCCAGAGGTATACAACGTCCCTTCTCATTACTATACATTTAATCTGTTTTGCATAATATTTTACATCACTCTCTTACTTGACCATTGATTAGAAATGCATAAGTGTTCAAAACTGCAGATTAGCATTTGAGGCCTATTGATGAAACACAGAACTGTCCAAGGTCACTGTTGCTGAAACACAGAACAAATGCTGAACACGGAGTTGCCTTATAGTCCGAGGTCGCAGATGCTGAAACACAGAGCTGCTATACAGTCCGAGGTTGCAGATGCTGAAACACGGAGCTGCCTTGTAGTTCGAGGTCGCAGATACTGAAGCACGGAGTTGTTACGCAGTCCAAAGTTGCAGATGTTGAAACATGGAGCTGCCTTATAGTCCAAGGTCGCAGATGCTGAAACATAGAGTTGTTACACAGTCCAAAGTTGCAGATGCTGAAACACAGAAGAAACCGCCAGGACCGACGATGCTGAAACTCAAAGGAAGCCATTACAGTCAAGCGGTCAACAAAGCTATAACTGTCGCTCCTACACAAGAATATCGACATAGTCAGAGCACAATTCACGTGGCTGAAACAACCCACAAATTGTGATGTTGAAACAACATCAGCAACAACGAGAAGAAGTTGTTACACCAGTCGTAACAACAATACCTCATTCAGCTCCTGTAATAGCATTTTGTTGCGTAAGACTAGGACATCCTATGATGGTTTAGAAAGTAGATCCGACTAAGGATAGGACTCAGATATGCATTGTAATTATTGTATCGAAGGGATTTCCTCTTTAAATAAGAGGAAATCATCATTCGAGGGATCCAAGTTTTATGTATTGAAGCAACTCCAGAGAAGCGAGACGTATTCTATTTTCCAAATTGTAATGTGATATTTCGACAGATGAATATAAGACTGCTTTGAGTATCCTTCTCTAGCTTTTTMGTTTYAGGGGAATCTTGTGAGAAGGGAGGGCCCACCTTCTTCACAAGATTCACCCATTAGTTTAGAAGTGTGTTAGTACAATTTCTGTTTACGCTTTGATTAACTTTTGTTTGCTGAAACACTGCTTTTAATGAATTCCGCTTTGTTGAAACACTACTGACTCTGTTTTAGTTTATTGAATGAAATTTGTAATTCTTTTTATCAGCAATCTTGTGTGATGATTTTATGAGGCTAGCCGGAGACTGGGTTAAAGGTTCCTGCTCAGACAGGAAGGAATCAGAACATCCTGCCCTCTGTAGATTTTATTTACTTCTGCAAGTGTGCTAGCCAGAGATTGGGTTAAAGGTTCCTGCTCAGACAGGAAGGAATCGAAACACCTTGTCTTCTGTATATTTCATTTAATTCTGCAAGTGTGCTAGCCAGGGATTGGGTTAAGGGTTCCTTCTCAGACAGGAAGGAATCAAAACACCTTGTCTTCTGTAGATTTCATTTAATTCTGCAAGTGTGCTAGCCAGGGATTGGGTTAAGGGTTCCTGCTCAGACAGGAAGGAATCAAAACACCTTGTCTTCTGTAGATTTCATTTAATTCTGCAAGTGTGCTAGCCAGGGATTGGGTTAAGGGTTCCTGCTCAGACAGGAAGGAATCAAAACACCTTGTCTTCTGTAGATTTCATTTAATTCTTCAAGTGTGCTAGCCAGGGATTGGGTTAAGGGTTCCTGCTCAGAAAGGAAGGAATCAAAACACCTTGTCTTCTGAAGATTTCATCTTGCAAGTGTGCTAGCCAGGGATTGGGTTAAGGGTTCCTGCTCAGAAAGGAAGGAACCAAAACATCCTGTTCTTTGTAGATTTCCATTATTCCTGCAAGTGTGCTAGCCAGAGACTGGGTTAAGGGTCCCTGCTCAGAAAGGAAGGGATCAAACTATCATGTTCTCTGTAAACCTCAACTTCACAAGTGTGCTAAACAGAAATAGGGCTCAAGGCTCCTGCTTAGAAAGGAAGGGACTAGATGGCCTTGTTCTCTGTTAAATAGAGTTAATTGTCTTCTGCTTACTGTTTTCATGAAAGAGTGTTAGTACTGAAGTCTCTGTTTGAGAGTACGGGTCTTGTTCTCTGATTGCAGAATAGTTGTTCTTTCCCATTGCAAGTGTTATTATAATGTAATCCAGGATTCTTAGATTAATCTTTAAATATT
Organism: Picea glauca; assembly: GCA_000966675.3. Classification (NCBI taxonomy): domain Eukaryota; kingdom Viridiplantae; phylum Streptophyta; class Pinopsida; order Pinales; family Pinaceae; genus Picea; species Picea glauca. Next base: position 754,160 of record JZKD02S2345196.1, read on the forward strand.
TTCAATAGGGAATTTTCTTTCCTGTGATTTAATTCAGAACTTCAGTTCATTCAAGCAAGTGTGATTAGTATAAGTTTCTTTACTACAAGACTAAGTTGCTTTTGGAATTGAGCATATATAGTGCGTGGTTATCTTTGAAACAGAAAGACTTCCCTGGGTTGATAATTTATGTATCACTTGATTGTTTGAATCAATTAAGCAATTAGAGTGACCAACAATAAGTTAAAGTACATCTATCTAAGAAATGGTTTTCCATCGGATTCATGGAATTTACCCATTGAGGGAAATTCTTTTCAGAGTGATTTTCCTGATGTTAACTACAGAAAGAGTTTGAGACTATGTCCCCCAAATCAATATTTAAATTGGCAGGTGGGTTCTATGACCTTAAAAGGAGGATATTTGTTGAAAAAAGGTCTATAGGACCTTTGGTTGGATGTACCTTCCCATGCACTTTTTTTCATGTCTACTATCTCATTCCAAATTTTCTTAATCATTCTTTGTAGAATTTCCCTGTCAGTGATATCTTTTTCATTACTTTGTTCAACTTCCTTTCCTTATGGTCATGTTGATCCAAGTGTATATTGATGGACACCCACATGTTCCACTATTTCACAATGGTTTCACATCTTGGTAGTTTTTCTATAGCTTTTTGGGTCCCAAACTTTTGAGTCCATTTTGAGGCCCTAAACGATGTTGTTTTGGCATGAGAACACCTAACATAAAGCCAAAGGAATATGATGGGCTACAAATAATGTGTACTTTTCATCTAGACCTTTCTGACGAGGTACCTTTCACCCCAAACAAAGATCGTATCAACTAACCACATCGGGGCCCACAAACATTTTGGTGTTTCATGTTCTGGGGTTATGGTTTTAGATGTTTAGGGTTTTATCACTGATTCTTATGTTAAAATTCCTTTTTCAAACTCTTTGTAATCAATTTCTTGCGAATGAGCATAGCTGACACATCTCTCTCTTCGAGGATAAGCAAGCACCATTCTATATAGCCTACGTGCTTTGTGTTTTACAGTATTTTGTATTCCATACAATCATTAATATAATATGAGTTTAACTATATAGTTGTGTTTCTCGCAATATCTCTATGTGATTCCTTGTTATATCTCTTCCTTCTTGTCGTTCTCAATATAATATGGATTAGTGGTATCATAGAAATCAACTATTTTTTGTTTCTCTATGCATGTCCCCGACGAGGTCAAAGTATCGAGAGTTGGGTCTTGAACTGGTTGATATTGGGGAAGAACACTCCCACCGCCCCTAGGCTCTTCTAATGGTATAAGGAAAGAGAGATGTCAGAGCAAGAGATCCTATCAAATTGTTTCTCAAGGAATCCCTTGCACGATAGAGGAATGAGATGATAATTTATCTCAGATCCTTCGACGATTTCCAAAAACGACAGAGGCACCTTCAACCATCAGTCACTTCAGAGGTGCAAGAACTTTTAAGGTACAAGTTAACTTTGAAATTTCCTTATTTGAAGGATAGATATAAGCTGACACTTTAGAAAAATGGTTAAGTCTTCTAAAGGGTTATTTCTTTGTCCAAATTTTTTCCAACAATGAAAAACTCACCTTCATGCTCCTAAAACCCCTTTCCAGTGTCAAATGTTGGTGGGAGACTTACTATTAGCAATATGGCGAAGATGATTATGAAATTTTTGGGCCAAGACCCACTTGGGAGGATTTTTTTGATGCCCTCAAGGAATAGTACTACCCTATTGGAAACTATGATCACCAATATATGAGATGTAAAACTATGAATTAGGAGAGAGACCAAATGGTTCTAGAGTACACCAACATCTTCCATACCTTTTGCAAAAATATGGTTATTAAAGACTTCAATTGTCACTTGGTCGCGAAGTACTGTAGTGGCCTACAGAGGTACATACAAATATATATGGAGTTCCTGGACATCTCCTCACTCGGAGACGCTTACCAATATGCATTCAAGATTGAGAAAATTTTCAAGAAAAAGAATAAGCGATATTTTTGTTCTGCAAACCCATCACAACAAAATCATGGTAAAGGTGTCCCTAACTCCCAAAGAAAAGGAAAAAGAAAGAATGGCCAACCCCAAGAAAACCATTCCAAGCCACAAGCAAAGAAGGATGACGAGAATTTGAAGAAGGACATTAGAAAGTGGTGTGAGTTCCACAAAATACCTTGGAACAACACTAATGAATGTTGCTCAAAACAATCATTATTGGCTGAGACAAAAGCCTCAGAGTCAGATGTCAACTCAGACTCTAATTTGGAACCATATAAGAGAAAATGGATCATTGATGTAGAACCTAGTGTCACCATCGGTACCAAAACATTCCATCCATAGGAACCACATGAGCTTGAAGAAGGGGAGTACCTCTTCTACCCATATATGTGGGTGAAGGGGACTGGCCTCCATTTCATTATTAACAATGATAGACAAAAGAAACTAATCTCAATAGATTTCTTCAAGAGGTTGACACTAACAATGACACCACACCCTTAACCATACACCATCAGTTGTCTCAACCAAGTATGAGACATATATGTGATCCAAAAATTTCTCCTGCACAACGAAATCAAACCATTTAAATATGAGGCATTGTGTGATGTACCCCCCATTGAAGTTTGTGATGTTATTTTAGGACAACTATATATGTGGAAGCATCATGTTGTTTATGAATATAGGACTTGTAGTGTCATTCTTACTTTGGGAGGTCAACTCTATAGGGTACCAGAGGTAGTCCCAACTATTGCAGTCTCTTTGATCTCCGTGAAGTAGTGTAAAAAGGTGGTCTCTCAGACTAGGAGATTTTTCCTCTTTATTTTCTGGTCGGAAGGTGAACGAAAGGTCACTGCAACTGCAAAAACCTCTACACAATATATCTCTACACAACAATAGTAGGTGGAAAATATTGTAGAAGATCACAAATACATATTTTCATCACCTACTAGGGTTCCTTTGCATTGTCAAGTAAATCGCTCAACTAATTTGACACCTGGTGATCCTCTTCCTAATGACCCTGTATATAATTGTTTTACTATGGATAATGAAGAAATCAAATGCCAGATCCAAGAGATAATTCTGAAGGGCCACATTAGACCAGGGTCCTCACCTTGCAGGATCCCAATTGTTTTGTTATAGAATAAGGATGAGACATGGAGACTTTGTATTGATTACAAATCCCTGAACAAGATCACAGTCAAGAACTAGTACCTAATCACTCAAATTGATGATATTCTCAATCAGCTCAAGGGCGCCAAATTTTTCAATAAGAATGATTTGAATTCAAGATACCACCAGGTGTTGATTAAGAAAATGGATGTATGGAGTACAATATTCAAGTCTAAAGACGGTCTCTTCAAGTTTTTGGTCATTCCTTTCATCTTGACTAATTCCTCGACCACATTCATGTGGATCATGGATGATATATTGAAGCCATTCACAAACTCCTTTGTGGTCGTATATTTGGATGAAATCCTAATTTTTAGAAAAACCTAGGAGGAATGTTTGAAGTGCATTCAACAAATCTTGGTCACACTATGAGAACACAAGTTAAATGTAAATTTGGAGAAGTGTTCATTTGACATGCAAAGAATTCAATATTTGGCATACATCATGGATGAGTAGGGTGTGCATGTGGATCCTTCCAAGATCTAAGTCATCTATGAAATGCCAACCCTGAAGACACTGACCAAGATCCATAGGTTCTTGGGCCTCACCAACTTCTACCACAGGTTTATGTTTGGGTTCTCTCATATCACTTGGGCCCTAAGCTAGGTGAGCAAGGGTGGACATAAATGACTCTAACGTTTTTACTATCTATTATACATTGAGCGTGGGAAAACCAAGTTCCATACTTTCATTTCAAGGATAGATTGCTATGCCATATGAGACATATCTATTCTCTTTCAAGTGAGCATGCAAAGATGATTTGGGAATCTCATTATAGTTAGGTGACATGACAATTTTTTGTGGACAAAACAATGGCAGTACTACAAAATATTTTTTATTGGATGAAGCTTCAACAAGATGTCTGCAAGAAAATGATATCCTGCACTTCCTACACCATTACCAAACCCACCATCAAGAAACATGGGATATACACCCTTATGCCTAATCTTGATAGGCCTTGGGAGTCCATCTCCATTATACCTTCAACCAAGCATGGAAATTATTATGTCTTTGTGGTCGTTGATTGATTATCTAAGATGACAGTTTTGGCACCATACAAGAAGAGTATCACAGTTGAGGCCAACACTAAGCTCTTCTTTGAACTTGTTTGGGTTCATTTTCGGCTCCCAGGAACCATTATTTCATATCAACACACTAGGTTCCTAAATACATTTTGGTCTATTATATGGTCTCTTATGGACACCAAGTTAACCAAATCATATTCCTTCCACCCACATACTAATGGAAAACCGAACGTATTTAATATGATGATTTTTCAAATTTTGAGGATGTACAATTCCAAACATCCACACACATGGGATGGGAGCCTTCCTTATGTTCAACATATCTACAAGAGATCCCTTCATATCTCTATTGGTCACAACCATTTTCAGGTGTGCTTGGGGTTCCAACCATTCACCCCCATTGATGTAGATTTTCCCATTAAAGTTTCACAAGAAGAATCCTCCCATGCTCATGCTGAGGATGATCATGTAGCAAAATTTGTTAAACGAATCCAACACATCCAACAAGACGTTTGTGATATTTTGTAGAAATCCAATGATAAGTATATGTAGCACCATGATGCAAGAACATCATTAGAAAGAACACATGGAGAGACAACTCAACACCTTAGCATTCCTTTGAATCATTCAGAATCTTAAACGTTGGCATTCCCTACAAATATTTTTTGAAATGATTGAAAACTGAAGAAGATCAAATGCTTGGGAGTTGAATGATCATAGATGATCTGGGAGTTTCACTCCTATACTTTAATGTAATATAGCTTAAGTAGTAGTTAGATTTTTTTTTCTAGGAGACGAGTAGCTGGGGGGAACCCTAAGAACCTTCTAAGATAAATAGAGGTGTTGTATGCCTGTATATGGTTGTTGCAAGTTAGTAGGAGTTTGTTGTGATTTAGTTGTTACCGATTTTTAGTTCAAGTTGTTTTACCATAGTTGTATCCATTTACATTTGAATGAATATAGCAGAGGAAAATTGATCCAATGCATGGTGTTGCTACTATCTACAATTCCTTGTTATTTGTTTTCATGAATGAATGAATTATGTTGTTAAGTATATGAAACTGTGAAGTGTTTGGATAAGTTTTGATTATTTTATCTTCATTGAGTTCATGCAAGGTGTGCATATAGTCCGCAAGGAGTGCGTTGACAGAGTTTGTTTCGACTCAAAAGCTCAGAAGTGATAGCATGAAACTTTCCTTTGCAAGGAGTGCAAAGTGACTGCTGCAAGGTGTGCACAGTCGTCCACAAGAACTTAAGTCTTGTGTAAGAATATGTTGTGAGGAGTGACAAATTCTATTTCTACTCATAAGCTCATAAAATATAGTGTAAAATTTCCATTTGCAAGGAGTGCAAAGGGACTACTACAAGGTGTGCACAGTCGCCCATAAAAAGCTAATTCTTGCATAAGAATTTGTTGCAAGGAGTGCACAGATCTGAAATTTGACTAAGTGTCGAAGTAACCCCCTAAGGAGTCAAAGGGTTTGAGAGAGGGAAATATCAAGAGATATAAGAGGATAAATATTCAAGGGAAATGAAGTTTTGAAGGTTTCATGAGTCATCTACTAAGATCTGTCCAAGAGAATGCGAGATCATTCTAGACCATTGGATTTGGGCAAAGCACACGAGGTTTACATATCTGCGTGCACATAAGAGTGAGGATTCACTGAAGTCTCGAAGATACCAAGGATCGTCCATCATCCAGAGGGACAGGTGTCATAAGATCCATAACTCTAGAGTGAAATCACTTCGGGAGTTTTGTGGACAAAGAGAAAGTGAAACCACTGAAGAGCCGAAGTAGATCCTGACCGTTGGTTTCCACGAGGTACATGTCAATAGATCGTCGACCTCGGGTGAAACCACTCTAGGAGGAAGTGAGTGTGTAGAAGTTGAGATCTCCGAAGCCCAAATATATGAAGTGAATCATAGCTGTCTGATTCATAAGGACACGCGACGTAGATCCGTGAACTCTGGGTGAAATCACTCCAGGAGAAAGCGAGTTTTTAGGAGTTGAGACTCCTGAAGCCCAAAGAGGCGAAGTAAACCACAACCATTGATTTGCGAGGGATATGTGTCGATAGATCATCGAATTCAGGTTGAAATATTACATAGGAGAAAGAGTTGAGAGATGAAACTCTTGAAGCCCTAAGTGCAAAGTCGATCATAGCCATTGGTTTGGCAGGAGGGCATGTGTCGATAGATCATGGAGATCTAGGAGTGTGTGTGAAAAGGGGAAAGGGGTCGATAAATGATAACTAACCAAGGAAGAAGAGGACATACCTCTTCTGTCGATCAAGAAGAAATCCCAGAGATCCCAAGATCGACGATTGTGCTTAATTGCGGGGACAAAAGTTCTTGGGTTTTAAAAATCTTGGGGCGGGCCGCAATCGAAACCACAGTATTGATAAAAGGACGTGTGGAAAATGCTAGTGAATTGTGGGGAGAAGAGCGGTGTGGTCTCAAACCACTCTAGGCTGCCCCACAATCATTTTTTTATGTGAGGACATAACCGAGGTCACCTACGGGAAAGGGCTAACATAAGAGGAGCTAGTGCCTAGAACCTGATAGTTCAACAACGTGAAGGGAGAGGTTTCAAGTGTCATAGAAGCTGCACCAAAAGACTGAAAAGGGCCTGTATTTAATCACAAGGGAGACCATTAAGGTTTTAGGGAGCTGATTCATCTCTGAGAATCAAAGAGTCTTGACTAGGAGGTCACGCAACCTCGAGGGAGAATATGGAGGCCTGCATCAAGTTGTATCAGAGCCTAAAATTGTTTTCAGGAAGAGAAAAGGATCTCAAAGGTGTTCTCTTTGTGTGAGAGATAGTCAACACAATGCCACCAAGGAGACGTGTGGAACCACCTTTAGCCAATCGTGATGTAGAAAGAGAAATGAGAGAACTTTGTGCAAGATTAGAGGTGATGGAGGCAATGCAGAGGAGGGCACCTGATGCTGGGGACATCAGTGATGCAGAAAGTGAAGAAATCAAAGTTGAAGAAGATGTAGGGTAAAATGTTGTTGAGGAATTCTTGTTGAGAGCAGTTGTTAAACTAGGAGATAGAGCAAAGATAGAGATCCTGATGTATGAAGGCAACCTAGATGCGAAAGAATCGCTGGATTGGATAAGATCCATGGACAAATATTTTGACTATGAATATGACAATGAGGAGAAAAAGGTGAGACATGTTGTCACTAGACTAAAAGGACATGCAACACTTTGGTGGGATGAACTGTAGGTTGAGAGGAGAAGAAAAGTCAAACAAAATATAAAGAATTGGGACAAAATGGTAGCTAAGCTAAAGGCTAAATTCATGGCCAAAGATTATAAGATAATTTTTTTTCAGGAAGTTGCAGAACCTGAGACAGAAGGGTATGATAGTGAAAGAGTACACGGAGGAGTTCTACAAACTGAATATCAGGACCGGACAATGAGAGAAGGATGAGGAAAAAGTTTCCAGGTACATAAATGTCCCGAGGTATGAAATCCAGGATGAGATCAACATGATGTCGGTAAGGACAGTAGAGGATGCTTATCAGATTTCTCTGAGGGAAGAGGATAAGATAGCCAGGAAAAAGAGTCAATGAAACAGAGGTAGAAGTCCAAGAAAAGGAAAGGGAGTTTCCCATGATAAGGTACAAAAATCCAAAGATGGGATTGAGAAACCACACAGTCACTCGGAAAGAGGAGGAAATTCCCAAGGAAGACAAGGTGGTGGAAGAAGTTCTTCTAGAGGGAGAGGAAGACGAAGAGGAGGAGAAGTAAGGTTTTATGCATGTGGAAATACAGGACACATGTCTTGGGAATGGCTCGAGAAAAACAAAGAAGGAGGAGGTGAAGATCACATTTCTAAATCACAGAAAAGAGATGCTGAAGCAGAAGGTGCAGAGGATGGAAAATGCCTGATGTTGAGGAAGGATTGATAACTTAGTATCCACAAATATGGTGGATAAATTGGAGTTGGAGACAACTGCACATCCAAATCCATATAAATTCTCATGGTTACAAAAAGGACACCAAGTAATGGTCACTAAACAAGGCCTCATTGAAATTAATATAGGAGGATATAGAGATGAATTTTTTTTTGATGTAACTCCCATGGATGTATGCCATGTTTTTTTGGGAATACCATGGCAGTTTGACATAAATGTCATTCATGATGGGAGAAAAAATAAATACACCTTGGAGAATAATGGTAAGAAACACATGTCGTTGCCAATAGAGGAGAAGAAAGTAAAATAAGAAGCTAGTACAATCATACTTCTTATGAGTGGGAAGGAACTCGTGAGATAAGTCAAGAAAGAACAGGAGGTGCAGTTTGTTGTGGTGAGGAAACCCACAGTTTTCCTTACAAGTAATTCAATGGATGATTTTACTGAAGAAGTTCAAGAACTATTAGAGAATTTTGTTGACATAGTAGTGGATGAGTTGCCTAACTCACTGCCACCCATCACAAGTATCAACCCTCATATTGATTTGATACCAGGAAAAATTCTGCCAAACAAAGCAACATACAGATTGATACCTCAAGAGAATAAAGAGGTAAAGAACCAAGTCCGAGATTTTTTAGACAAGGGTTTGGTCAGAGAAAGCTTGAGTCCATGCACAATACCAACTGTATTGATTCCTAATAAGGATGGAGTATGGAGAATGTGTATAGACTCGAGAGCCATAAACAAGATCACCATCAGGTATATATTTTCTTTTCCAAGAATGGATGACTTAATGTATTGTTTAAGTGGGGAAAATTTCTTTTCTAAGATATATTTGAAAAGTGGATACCACTAGATAAGGATGAGAGAAGGTGATGAGTGGAAAACAACCTTTAAGACAAATTAAGGTTTGTATGAGTGTCTTTTTATGCCATTTGTCTTAAAAAATGCCCCAAGTACTTTTATGAGGATGATGAATGAAATACTGAAAGATTTCATTGGTAAGTTTTTGGTTGTATATTTGGATGATATACTAGTCTTTAGCAAGACTAAAGAGGAGCATTTGAGACATATGACATTAGTTACGAGGAAACTAACATAAGAGAAGTTGTTGATAAATATGAAGAAGTCCTCTTTTATGAAGACATAACTCATTTACTTGGGTTTTGTGATCTCTTCAAATGAATTAAAGATGGATCCAGAGAAGGTGAAAGAAATCAAAGAATGTCCATCACCAAGGAGTATGTTTGACTTAAGAAGATTCCATGGATTAGAAAGTTTCTATAGGAAGTTCATAAAAAATTTTAGTGGAATTTGTGCACAATGATGGATACAGTGAAGAAGAGGAACAAGTCTTTTAAATGGATAGAGGATGCCGAGAGGAGCTTCAATATATTGAAGGAGAGGATAGTAGAACAACCAATTCTGGTGTTACCAAATTTTGGAAAGATATTTCAAGTGACATGTGATGCAAGTGTAGTTGCAATTGGAGTAGTCTTGAGCTAGGATAATAGACCAGTTGCATATTTCAGTGAGAATTTGAATGAGACCAAGAAAAAGTACTCCACATATGATAACGAATTTTATGCCATAATTCAAGCCTTGAACAAATGGAGGCACAACCTTGTTTCAAAGGAATTTGTCTTGTACAACGACAAGCAAGATTTACAATTCATAACCAGATAGGATAAATTGAATTAGAGACATGAAAAGTGGATTGAGTTTATGCAGAATTTTACTTTTGTCATAAAACATATTTCTGGTAATGCTAACAAAGTTGTTGATGCATTGAGAAGGAGATGTTTGATTCTGCAGTAATTTGAGGTCAAGGCCTTGGGCTTTGGACACCTTAAGGAAATGTACAGTGATTATCCAGACTTCAAGAAAGCATACTATTGGGCACTTTAATTGTCTAATTAAATAGATAATTATGGTGTTCAATATAAATTGTCAAACCCAGGGAAGTTTTGTTATTGCAAGATAATTGTGCATAGTCTATGCTAGATTATGGAAGCAACATTCATTCAAATTGCAGTACGAAACCTAATTAAAATGTTGAACTTTAACACAAGTTACTGACACGGATGGAGCTTCTACAGAATTAAAATAACACTTGCATAAATGAAATCCTAAACTGATGGGTGCATAAGAATCCTGGATTATCTAATCTATTCTAAATTTCTATTTTACTCTTGTAGAAAGAAAATCTGTGCTACTTGCTAAAAGGAGACCTACTTAAATGCAAAAAAGGAATTCACACTTTTGTTTTCAGAGATTAAATCTAATGTAGGAAAGGAAATAAATTCTCCAGTGGTATCGAACAATTTACTCTAATTCTCATGAGACACATAGATGCACATTAAAAAGGAAAGAACTGACTCTAACAATAGATATATGCTAGAAATGTTAAACATATCAATTATCCAAATCAAAGAAATTAATCTAAACAAAAAAATAGAGGGGAGTCTATGAGGAAGGTGGGCCCTTTCCCTCTCACTGAATCCACTCAAAATAAGACTACGGTAGGTTAGCAAAACTCAATCCACTTCTTTATTGATTCGCCAAAAAGGTTCAGATACAATGTGCTCTTCTTCACTCTCTATTCACAACTAAAATTCGGTGATAATGATTACAAAGGATTTGTTATTTAAAGTCAGAGTTATTGAGTTGAAAATGGACTCAGAACAACTTTGAGAATTGAAGATGATCAAGATGTTCGTATGGTATACAAAATCTATTAAATGATCTTCATCATCAATGTGAACCAAAACGTGTAACATCCTTGAGGATCAGTCTTCATGATTCGAATTTGTATGAGGGACCAACTTCCAGGATCGGTGGATATCTGTTGCAGTAGGTGTAGCAGCTTCCAAAAAGGGTGCACAATTTCTATAGTCATGTAACATCATGTAGAGTTGGCGCACAACTGTAACAACTCTATCTAACAACAATGATCTTTCTTTAAGACTTGGCTATTCTACACAGTTTAATCATTAGTTTGAATATTCATGGATAAAATATGAGAAACACTACCAATCCAACATGTTAAAGTGAATAAAATATAAAAGAAATATTAATGATGCATACCTTGGGAAAAAAGATCTCAACAACAATTAGTAGGCATTTAGCATAGAGTTGGTAAGGTTGAATGAGCAAAAGAGATGGTGAAAAAGGGACATTTCTAGGTCCTAACATGCCCCCCAACTGAAAACATTGCATGTCCTCATGAAAACCTCATTCAAGCCTAACACTGAGTCTGAGTTAAGGAGGTGACTCCTCCAGTGAAAAATTGCTAAGACAGTCACTAAGTACCAGTATTAGAAAAACCTGTGTGTACCCCAAACATCTGTTATTTTCAAAAATATGTTTGTGTTGCTTTGTTTTTAAGAACAGAAGCAGTCTGAGTTGCTGGAGTTATGGTTGGTAAGTGTAATAGAAGTGTTTTTTTTTTAAGTTGTTGGTAAACCAACATTTATTTTATGACTTCGAGATCTCCTCTATCTTACTGGTTCTTATGGAATAGTAAGGTCACATTCTATTTTTACTGATAAATTGGTTGGTTCCTCAAGCTGTCCATTCATTGGTACTTTGACAATTTTATATCCTGCCTGAAAATAGATATTACCACATTGGTAGCACATGTGCTCTTCATTTTCCTTCATAACAGTTGTTTCCTGAGCTAATATTTCCAAAGTTGAATTCCTTGAGTTCCTTTGTTGAGAAACTGATGCAGGGGCATAAGTTCTCAGCGCTAGAAAATCTATGGTGGTTGAAAGTCAAAGGAAAATTTTACTAAAGAGAGTGGGTGCTCTTTAATTTAATTGTTGTATTCAGTTCAAAATTCACTAAATTGTCAAAGGATCTCGAATCCTAACAATGTAATAGCTGTAGGAGAAGTTAGGATTTCAAGCAGAGATTGTAGGATCTGGATGGATTCGATCCAGACTTTGTGGATCCGAAAAACCTGAGTTGAATTGTATTTAGGCAAATGAAATCGATTTGTAAAGGGGAGAGGGTGCCAGAGAGATGAGAGGGTACAGGATTGTTGCAGAGAAAAGAAAGAGAGACTTCATTTATAAAAATTTCAATATATTCGRCAACGTTCTTATAACTRAGAAATCCTYTTCATCTGCGTGTGRATTGTTGGGATATATGAATATATATATATATATACATGATYTGTTAACGTTGTTTAAAGACTCTTGGAATCGAATAAATACTGAAAACGAATTGGCATTTCATTCTGGACGTATTGGGGGTTTGTGGTAGAAGGCAGAGCAGAACACGTGGAGGTAAATGATCGATGGTTTTAACTATCCATGAAATGGACGATTAAGATCTGAACGGAGTCCAGAACAAAGAACAAACGGCCCAGATCGCCAGCGGAAGGTGGAAGCTCGATTTTCAATACGTTTTGGGAAATT
>JZKD02S2345196.1:766952-816507 GCA_000966675.3 Picea glauca
AGTTCTGCCAAATAGAAAGGATATGCCAATTATAGTGATAGACAGCCAAATTTAGCTCTGTCAAACAAATTTCGCCAGATTCGGCAATATTCCTGTCAAAAGAGTCAAACTGCCAATTATAGCTACAGACAGCTGAGTTTAACTCTATCAATTGCATTTCACTAACACCAGCTGCATCAGAAACCTGCAAGTCCTTGGTTAGGGAATTTAACTATGCTTTGAGGTGGTCATTTTCTTTTCTTAGTTCAACAATCCTGGAATTCTCAATACCTTGTATCTTCTTTTAAATCTGAGAAAATAGTTGAGCAAGTGGCACATCATCATTATCCTCTCTAGTTTTTGTAACTGGTTCTTGTGTATCAGTAACATCTGACATGACTGGTTCTTGTGTGACAGCCTCTTCCTGGTCAGTTGGTTCTTGTGTGACAGCCTCTTCCTATTCAGTTGGTTCTTGTGTGACAACTTCTTCCTGGTCAGCTGGTTCTTGTGTGACAACTAAGTTTGGGGAAGAGGCTATTTCTTGTGTAACAACTTCGTTTTGAACATCTGAGGATAATGGGAAAAGAATGGGCACTTCTTTCTCTATATTTTTCCATCCAAATGTAGCTTTAGAAAGTCTTGCCGACCTAGTTCTCCTTTTTGGTAAGGTAGATATAAAAACATGAGATCTCTTCTTAGGTTCAGGAGAAGGAGGTTGTTCTTCGATAATCAAGCTAGAAGAAGGAGGGATTTCTTCAACAACCATACAAGGAAGAAATTATGGGATGCCGGGGTTTGGTAATATATGTACCTCGTCACCTGAAAAATGATGTATAGAATCATCAAGCAGAGCCAATGGTTCTAGTGCAACTCGTTCGCATTCTGCCAGCAAGGATGAAATAGTGTCTTGGAATTCCTTGCACAAGGTGAAACTAGGAATTCGTACCTCCATACAAGGAGGAAATTCTGGGATTTTGGGGTATGGTAATATATGTACCTCATCACCTGACGAATGATGTATAGAATCATCAAGTAGAGCCGATGGTTCTAGTGCAACTCGTTGACATTCTGCCTACAAGGATGAAATAATGTCTTGGAATTCCTTGCACAAGGTGAAACCAGGAATTCGTACCTCCATACAAGGAGGAAATTCTGGGATGCTGGGGTCTGGTAATATATGTACCTCGTCACCTAAAAAATGATGTATATAATCATCAAGAAGAGTCGATGGTTCTAGTGCAACTCATTGACATTCTGCTTGCAAGGATGAAATAGTGTCTTAGAATTCCTTGCGCAAGGTGAAACCAGGAATTCATACCTCAATAAAATTAGTGAGACTTTCACTTAGATTGGTATCATTGATATAAAAATATGGAAGTGTCTGAGTATCAACAATATTAGGACACTCTGTTGCAACAAATTTGTCGATATCTTTCTAAGATTTCCTTCTAGATCAACCTTTTATTTTATGAGGCAATTCAATGGCATTGGCAGTAGGGGTTTGAACAGTTGTTGCAGTGAAAGAAGGATTCTAAGTTATTGTTGGCTCAACAGTAGAAGTAATTGTTGGGCTGTCAGTTATAATGGGGGCCTGAACTTTTGTTGCAATTAACTTTTCTAACCTAGTTTGCTTCCTTGGTAAAGTAGAAATAAGGGTAAGAGTTTCCCTTTTTTTAGCTTTACGAGTAGGAGTGAATTCCGTAACAACCTCTGTAGCATCCAAGGACTAAGGCTCATGAGGCTCAATCACATATGTATGAATAGGGTTAAGTTGTGCTGGCTGAATATAGTTGAGGTGTTTTTGAGCTGTGTGAGAGGTGCTTCTAATTTTTTGTTTGTATTCAGAGTTGACTTATGGGGAATTATAGTCGAGGTTTTAACTACTGGTGCAATTGAGGATACAGGGGTTGACTATTCTGGGTTGGGTGTAACAACAGGTGCAACAGTTGACTTCTCTTGGTTGGCTGTAACAACAGGTGTAGAAATGGTCTATTTAGGGTTGGCTATGGTAGTAGGGACAATAGATGTTACGGACACTTTAGGTAATGGGTCGTGAGGGAGTCCCATTCCTCTATGCATCAACAAGCCTATGAGTCTATGATTGGAAAGACAATTGATGGGGTTCTTGGATCATTTGACGAACTGAGCCATATGATGCAAGGACTGGAGAATATAATAAGGCATGCTGATTAATTTTTTATGTCTCAAATGGGATAGTATGATAAAGTTAGAAAAATAAACAACTTGGTATCGTCTTTCGCAGGCAATGTACCTTTTCATAAATTCGACGAATTTCCCCTATGGTGATGGTAAGTAATTAACATCAACACCGTGACCCTTGGTTTGCACATGCTCATCGTTCATGAGAAAATCCTTCTCTTCTTTGGGAATATGTTCTTTTCTGCTAATCCACCTATTTCCTGTTATGGGAAATCCTGTAACGACAACCACAGATTCCTTTGTCATTGGAAATCATCCCGTTCACTATTGAATACCCTTCTGTAAGGTTCTGGATAAACTCCAATACCTCCGCTTTGTTGAACCTCTGCAGCTTCTTGAAATAAGGAATCCATCTAGCATGTAGAAAAATTTGGTAAACATCTGGGTGTAGCAGCAACACATCCAGATTTTCTGGCTCATATCTCATAGTTGATCCTCCCATGACGTCGTTTGGAGTCTTAACAGTCACAAAGGAGGAGAAAACAGAACCTCACCCAAGTCACAACAAGTTCAAATGAGGATTTCATAAAGAACACAGTGTCTCAGTGAAAAGAAGCGTGGTCGAAAATGTGGTGGATGTGTTTATAAAATGAGATTTTGAGAGTATGTCGCCATGGATGTCTTCCCCCCCCCAAACTAATTTGATGGGTTCAGTGTGCAATGAATTTAGGACAATCGACAAATAGGCATTGGAGCTTTCTTTCATATCTTACATAACTTGGACACATAGGTTTAGTAATCGTACCTCATAACTTAACATACGAACCGATCTGTCCGAGTAACTGCACTATCCAACCACCATTTGATCTATGTGAAATGGTTGTAATAATGAAAGATAGCTCTCAAACATGAGAAATGAGAATATGACAAGTGAAGCATAAGCAGAGTCCTTTCTGTGGTTGAACAGTTTAGAAAGTTACGGATGTGGAGTTAAGCAATGATTAAGCGGCCCTTGTGGGATAGAGAGAGCATAAAGTATTTTTTGAAAAATGGAGGAAATCTTAACAAAACAACAATGTTGCCATATGTAGAAATGGCAGAAATGGTAAGAAAATAGCCAAAAGGAATGATAGTAGTAGTTGTATCAGCAGATATTTTGGTTGAAATTGTGGCATTAGGTGTAACTGCGTACAAGGCAAAAGAGTCGGGAACAGGTGTAAAGCATGCAAATCGGCCAAAAGGGTGTAACAACATGTAAATCGGCCAAAGGGTGTAACAACATGGAAATTGGCCAAAAGGGTGTAACAACATGTAAATTGTCCAAAGGGTGTAACAACATGGAAATCAACCAAAAGGGTGTAACAACATGTAAATCAACCAAAGGGTGTAACAACATGGAAATCGGCCAAAAGGGTCTAACAACATGTAAATCGGTCAGAACACATAAATACTTAGTTTTTAGGAAGTTTTTCAACTTCCAAAAACTAATCCTTTGGCTTCTTCCGCTGTAATCTACCTTGTCATTCTTTAGTTTATCTGCACATAAGCAACTACCTGATATCTTTCTAGGATGAATTTATTAGAAACAAAAAAAATAGAGAAATGAAATGCGTGAAGAAAAATTAGAAAATTTCAAATTTGCACAACTTATTTATATACAATATTTTATTTGAGAGCAAAATGTCCTAAAGTTCAAAAGGGGAAGGAGCAGGCTTCGTTCCCTTTAAAAATTGGTAATCTGCATCAGTGGTACATCTCGATTTAAATTCTTCCTTGGAAAGTGGACACTGATACAAGCGCAAGCGATGACCATTTTCATATAACTATGTATTGGATCCATCAATAGTAATTAACTTGACTGTCCCATTGGGAAAAATAATGTCTACCTCGTAAGGTCCAAGCCATCATGTACGAAGCTTACCCTGAAATTCTTTAAAGCGCGAATCATACAACAGAGTCCAATCCCCTTTTTGGAACAATTTTTTCTTGATGACTCTGTCATGCCATTTTGTTCTCTGTTGTTGAATCACTGTGGTTTGATGAATAATGTCCAAACGATTTTCATCAAGATCATTGAGCTGCTACAGTATGGCCTTCTGTGCCATAGTCAAGTCGAGGTTGACTGTTGATGCATTTCTTAAAGTTTTGATTTCAAATTCATTGGGAAAAACAAGGCTTTTCCATATACACAATCATAAGGAGAAAAACTAGTTGTGTTCCTCCAAGTAGTTCGATAAGCCCATAGAGATTCATGCAATCTGTCAGACCAATCCCTATGATTTTCTCTCACTGTATTAATAAGAATGGCTTCTATGAATTTGTTGGTACTTTCTACTTTGCCATTACCTTGTGGATGGTATGGAGAAGCTGTTCTATGTAAAACACGATATTGACTAAGTAGGTTTTCAAACTTATGTGATTTGAAAGGGGGTCCTCCATCAGTTATTAATTCTCTAGGAATTCCAAACCTAACAAATATATCTTCAAACAATAATGTTAAGACAACTTCTTCTGAGGCCTTGATGAGTGCTTTTGCCTCCACCCACTTGGTCATGTAATTTGTATAGACCAATATATAAACTTTCTTATTAGAAGGTGGGTTAATGGGCCATACAAAGTCCATGGACCATCTCTCAAAAGGCTCTAACAAGACTTGAGGTTGGAGAGGCATATCATCCCTATGATTTGGCTGACCCATTCATTGACAACTGTCATAGGCCTGGACATACTTCTTGGTATCTTGAAATATGGTGGGCCAAAAATACCCCATCCTTAAAATTTTATGTCCAGTCCTTTTATTAACAAAATGACTCCCACAAGGGCCATCATGGAAATATTTGAGCAGATCATAAACTTCATCATCCCTCACACATCTCCTGATTTCTTGATCCATTCCTGTGGAGAAAAGGTATCCCTCTATCCAACTATACCGAGCACTCTTCTGAATGATTTTCCTTCTTTCTCTGGGAGATAGATGTGGAGGTATCTTCCTTACAACCAAGTAATTAGAAATGTCTTCATACCAAGGTGAATTTGCAGATACTACAAACAAATTTTCATCTGGAAAGGAATCATCTAATGGTGAATTATCATCATTTATATGCAGTCTTGAGAGAAAATCAACAACCACATTTTCTTTCCCTAGTCTATCTACTATAGTGATGTCAAATTCTGGAAGTAATAACAACCATCTTGTTACTCTAGCATTAGTAATAGGTTTATTCATCATATATTTAATTTTTGTATGATCAATATGAATAAAGGTAGGATAACCAATGACATAATGCTTGAATTTATTGATTGCATAAACTACTGCCAAGAATTCTCTTTCAGTAACTGTATAATTTAACTCAACAGAGCCATGTTCTTGCTAATATAGTAGATAGCATAGGGTTATTTGTCCTCCTGTTTCCCTAGTACTACACCAATTGCAGTGTTTGAGGCATCTAAAGAAATGTGAAAATGAAAAGCCCAATTGGGCCCTCTCAAAATGGGAGCTGTGGATAATTTCTGTTTCAGATCTGTAAAAGACAATTCACAATTGTCAGTCCAATGAAAGTCAACATCTTTTGTTAATAGGAAAAACAAGGGAGAGGCAAGTTTGGAATTTTTTTTAATGAATCTCCTGTAATAAAAAAACTTCTTACCTCTTTTTGAGTTGATGGAGTTGGAATGTCCAAAATTATCTAGATTTTGGCTGGGTCTACCTAAATTCCCACATAAGAAATGAAGCGTCCCAACACCACACCTTCGCTCATCATCATATGGAATTTTTATGTGATTAAAGAAAGATGAGACTGTATACATCGTTTGAGCACTTTTTCTAGATTAGTCAAATATTCATCAAAATCAATACCATAAGGTGTAAAATCATCCATGAATATCTCCATATAGTCATTCACCATATCAGAAAAAATACCAATTACAACTCTCTGGAAAGTGGCTGGTGGATTACACAAGACAAATGGGAGAACCTTGTAGGAAAATGTACCCCAAGGTCTAGTAAAGGTGGTCTTATATTGGTCCCGTGGAGCAATTTTTATCTGGTTATAGCCACTGAATCCATCTAGGAAAGAGAAAAACCTTTTCCCAGCTAGGTTGTCTAGAACCTTATCAATAAATGTCAAAGGGAAATGATCCTTCTGGATGGCCTTATTCAAGGATATATATTCCACACACACTCTAGAATTACCATTATTTTTAGGTACAATAACCAATGGTGAAACCCACTCACTATCTGATATAAGATAGATGAATCTAGCATTGATAAGTTTTTGGGGTTCCTATTTAACTATTTATTTAAGATTAGGGTTCATCCTCCTATGGGGTTGGAAAATGGGTCGACATTCTTCCTTGATGTATATATGGTGGGTGCATAGTTCAGAAGAAATTCCTTTCATATCCATGTAATCCCAGGAAAATGCCTCCTTATGTTTAATTAGTAACTTCACCAATCGACAAGTTTCAACAATAGATAAATTGGGATTGATGTTCGTGGTTTTTCTAGGTTCGATTTCTATAGTGATGCTCTTAGAATTGACTTTGGGAAATAATTCAGTTGTTTATGTTTTAGCATTTGCTGTTACAGCTAAATCAATTTGATTTACAACAGTTTCAGAGAACATTTTTGGGCTCATCTCTTCCTAGGCAATAGGGTCGTAGATGCTAGTCAATCATTGGTGCATGTTCTATGTAACAACAGAGGGGTCACAGATAAAATAGTTGATCAACTCATCCTCTGTATCATCTTTGAAACTCAGGGATTTTCCTATGGCTAACATAGGAAGAGAACTTTCATCCTCAATGTCCATCCATAAATAATTTTCGGGTTCCATACTGGGTGTAGCTTGAGGATACATGGTAAGGTTTTTTGTGTCATAACCATCAGAGATGGTCATGAAACCAGATATACAACCAATGAAGGCATTGCCTGTATCTAACCATGGTATTCTTAGAATTAGAGGGTGCCCCCCCAGATGGGTTTTGGGTTGCAAAATGAAAAAATCAGCAGGATACTCCCATGAATCAACTGAAATGACTAAATCATCAATTACTCCTTCTAGTCTGATGGTGGAACGATCAACTAATTCTAAAACAGTAGGAGTAGGTCAGAATTGCATTCTGAGTTGCAGCAATTGTGTAGTTTCTATTGGCATAATATTAATTGTTGCCCCTAAGTCAACTAACACATGGGGAATAAGTGTTTGTCCAATTTTTACAGTGACTGTAGGGTTTCCTGGGTCACCATATTTAATGGATGGGGTCTTGCCTAACATCAGTTCAGACAAGTCTCCCACTATATTCACTATGAGGGGGTTCCTAGGTTTCCTTCCAGGTCTTCTGATACAAAGATCTCTCACAGTATTGGCATAAATAGGGACATCTCTAATCGCTTGCAATAGTGGAATGTTAACATACAGGTTTTGTAATTCTCCTAAGAGATTGAAGGCTGGTAATTCCACAATTTTGGTAATTTCCAGTCTTTCAAGAAATGGGGGGTATGTTGATTCTTTAATAGGTTGGTCAATTTCTTCTGTGTCGGTAGATGATTTTTCCCCTGATTCCTTGTCTGATTATGCAGATGGAGCATCTTCAATTATGGGCTCATCTATTATCCTTGATATTAATTTTATATCGTCATAAGGCATAGGAGTAATAGACAGAGATGGCACATTATATATATCAATATTCTAAATGGCCTTATTATTTGGGTTTGAGTTTGATTGCACAAGAATCTGAGGTCATAAGGGAGGATTGTTCTGTGGGGCATTGGGAGGTAACTGCAGTTGTTGCTGCTGATACTAGGGTTGGAAATGTTGTTGATAGAGGTTCGATTGATGGTTATGATAGCTAAGTTATTATTGAAAGCCTTTCCAATATGGGTTCCACTGCCCATGGTGACCTTTTTGTTGGGACATAGGTAACCATGCATTGGAATCCTGATAAGGAGGGAGAATTGGATTTGGAGGGGGAGCATTCATCTAGCCACAGGGTAACTGATTGTTCTAATAAATAAGTTTTGCAGGAGAGAATTGAGAGTTCATACCTTGGCCTCTTAACTACCATTGTCTTCTTTGTGTAATTAGATATGCAGCCTCCACTTCTTCATTAGTCACCTTCATTGATGCTATTACACCTAGTAAAGAGGGACATAATGTCAGTAGGATGATCCAATTCACAAATTAGACATACCTGAACACTATTCAGTGGGATTTCCCTTTTCAGATGTTTGTCTCTGTACTTAGGATAGAAAATGGTCAATGCCTTTTCTGCTTTTGCTTATTTTTGTTTAATTTGTAGAGTATCAATTTCTGAAGAAAAAGAGTTAATCATTTATGTTTTGAAATCTTCTAATAGATTACCTATTTCTACTCTTGTTTCCACTCCATTGGCTAATTTCTGTATCCTTGAAAAAGTGGTATCCTTGGTAACTGACTTATTCCTTGCAATTCCTCGAGAACATCTCTTGCAAGGATTTACAATGTCTTCATAGGATTCCTTAGATATATCTCCCTTGCCAAGCATATTCAGCATGTCTAAATAATCATCTCTAACCCCTTTTAGCAAAATAGTTTTCAGAATGTCCTTACTCACATCCGGATGTCCATACCTTTGTAGATTGTACTGGAGTCATTCTACAAAATCTTCAAGGGTCTCATCCTCTTTCTGAGACATCTAGCAAAGTTCCTCCCTTCATTCCCTTGTTCGAAAGTAGTCTTGGTACTTGTTCAGGAAAAGCTGCCTCATCTGTACCCATGTTGAGATATTCTCTCCTCCAAGGCTCATGAACCATCTTAATGCATTTCCTTTCAATGTGGTTGGAAATAGTTTAAGTTTCTACACAGTAGTAGTGTAGTCATAGCTTCTACACAGAATATCAAATTCAAACAGAAACTCATCTGGATCTTCAGTAGACAATCCATGGAAATTTGGTAGGGATGAAAGAGGTATGTGCTTCATAGTAGCTATCCCCCTTGTAGGAATATTAGTAATAGGAAAAACCAGGGCAAAGATAGTATTTTCATCATTTACCCGATATTCATTGTTATATGGATCCTCTCGATTGAACTCCTCTTCATTATATCCTTGATTTTCCATGGCTTCTCTCTTGTTTCACTCAATACGGTAAGCGTCCCACTCCTCCTTAGTCACTATCTATCCATTAATATGATAAACAAATTATTTTGGTCTTTCTCTTGGCCGATCTATATGTCCTCAATCTTCAATATTCTCCAACATTGCTTGATGATTTGTTGGTGACAAAAGTTCAGCTTCAGCCCTTGATGAAAGCAATGTTTCGAACTGGGGTAGTTCTGATGATTGAGGAATTTTTCTCCTTGGAGGATTTGAAGGGCGGAAGATAGATCCTGAAGAAGAATATTCTCTGGCTATAATCTCATCAACAAATGTTGGTCGTCCCAGTGTAGGGTTCCTTCCTCCACGTCCTCTAGTACCTGTAGGGTTATTATTTTTGGGAATACGTCCTCTTGTTCCTCGATTCATGTAGACTTATTCATTCCTAAGAAACTAATGTGCTTACAAAAATCTATAATTATCTTTCCCGAAAACGATGCCAAAATGTTGGGCACTTTAATTGTCTAATTAAATAGATAATTAAGGCGTTCAATATAAATTGTCAAACCCAGGGAAGTTTTGTTATTGCAAGATAATTGTGCACAGTCTATGCTAGATTATGGAAGCATGATTCATTCAAATTGCAGTAAGAAACCTAATTGAAAGGTTGAACTTTAACACAAGTTGCTGACACAGCTGGAGCTTCTACATAACCGAAATAACACTTGCAGAAATGAAATTCTGAATTGATGGGTGCATAAGAATTTTGGATTATCTAATCTATTCTAAATTTCTATTTTACTCTTGCAGAAAGAAACTCTGTGCTACTTGCTGAAAAGAGACCTACTTAATTGCAGAAAAGGAATTCACGCTTTTGTTTTCATAGATTAAATATAATGTAGGAAAGGAAATAAATTCTCCAGCTGTATCGAACAATTTACTCTAATTCTCATGAGACACACAGATGCGCATTAAATCGGAAAGAACTGACTGTAACAATAGATATATGATAGAAATGCTAAAAAGATCAATTATCCAAATCAAAGCAATTAATCTAAACAACAAAACAAAGGGGAGTCTGTGAGGAATGTGGGCCCTTTCCCTCTCATTGGATCCACTCAAAAATAGACTATGGTAGGTTAACGAAACTCAATCCACTTCTTTATTGATTCGCCAAAAAGGTTTAGATACAATGTGCTCTTCTTCACTCTATTTTCACAGCTAAAATTCAGTGATAATGATTACAAAGGCTCTACTATTTAAAGACAGAGTTATGTAGTTGAAAATGGACTCAGAACAGCTTTGAGAATCGAAGATTCTTAAGCTGTTTGTACGATATAGAAAATCTGTTAAATGATCTTCATCATCAATGTGAACCAAAACGTGTAACAACCTTGAGGAGAAGTCTTCATGATTCGAATTTGTATGAGGGACCATCTTCCAGGATCGGTGGATATCTATTGCAGTAGGTGTAGAAGCTTCCAAAAGGGGTGCACAATTTCTGTAGTCGTGTAACAACATGTAGAGTTGGTGCACAACTATATCAACCTTGTGTAATAGCAAGGATATTTCTTTAAGACTTGGTTGTTCTACACAGTTTAATCATTAGTTTGAATATTCATGTATAAAATATAAGAAACGATACCAATCCAACATGTTAAAGTGAATAAAATATAAAAGAAAGATTAATGATGCATACCTTGGGAAAAAGGGTCTTAGCAACAATTAATATGCATTTAGCATAGAATTGGTAAGGTTGAATGAGAAAAAGAGATGGTGAAAAAGGGACATTTCTAGGTCCTAACACATACGAAGCAAGTGAAAACCCTTTGCTGAGAGACAAAAGCCAGTGGACAAAGTATATGATTCAAAAGGGATTGTTGTTCAAGGGAAATCAATTATGCATACCAAACTACTCAATGAGGGATAACCTTTTGAAGGAAAAACATAGTGGAGGATTGGTTGGACATTTCGGCCATGATAAGACATTTTCATAGTTGAGAAGTTCATATTATTGTCTAGGTATGAGGACAAAAGTGACAAATTTTGTAAACAAATGTAGAATCTGCCAACATGCAAAAGGAAAAAGACAAAACACTAGGTTGTATCAACCATTGCCAATACTAAAGAGGCCTTGGGATGCAATAAGCATGGATTTTTTGTTGGGAATGTCAAGAACAAAAAGAGGATGTGATTCCATATTTTTGGTGGTGGATAGATTTTCAAAGATGGCACACTTTATCCCATGCCAGAAGACTAGTCATGCAACACATGTTGCAAATTTATTTTTCAAGGAAGTTGTTCATCTTCATGGATTACCCAAAAGTATTGTTTCAGACAAAGATACCAAATTCGTTGTCCATTTCTAGAGAAAACTATGGAAGAAGTTGGGAACATATTTTTACTTCATCTCAGCGTATCACCCTTAGATATATGGATAGACTGAGGTGATGAACAAAAATTTGGGAAACTTATTGAGGATTTTGGTCACTGAGCATCATAGTCAGTGGGATTAGATTCTGCCACAAGTAGAATTTGCATACAATGACTCATCAAACATGAGAACTGAAAAGAGCCCATTCCAAATATTGTATGGAATGCATCCAAGAGGAATAGATGAGCTGAGATAATTAGAACATAGTGAAATCAGAAGCACTGGAGAAGAATATTTTTCTGCACAAATGCAAAAGATTCATGGCTAGATCAGAGAGAAGTTGCATAACTCTAGCCAAGAGTACAAGCACAGAGTTTATCAACATCACAGAGAGCTTCAATTTGAAGTAGGATATCAGATCCTATCACATTTCAAGAAGGAAAGGTTCCCAAGGGGAACATATAACAACTTGAAGATGAAGAAGATAGGACCATGTAAGATCTTAAGGAATTTTGATGCAAATTCCTATGAGATTGAGCTGCTAGATGATGTGGGCATATCACCCATATTCAACAGATTAGACTTGTGTCCTTACAAGGGATATGAAGTAGGAGAAACAAAATATTAGAAAGATATTCAATGGGAGAAGAAAATTCATGTAGCAGAAAATCCATAGATGAGGAAGATCGTTGATCAGAGGATTGGAAAGAAGACCAGGAGGAAGACCTATTTTGAATATTTGGTCAAGTGGAAGGGACAACCAGTAGAAGATTCCAGTTGGGTAAATGAAGATGATATCCATAAGCATGGACAATTAGTGCAGGAGCTCATGGACAGGAGTCCATGAATTTTCATCCAAGGGAGTATGATGCAAGAGCATCGTCAACAAGCACACATGGAGAAACAAACTCAGTGCCTTAGTGCACCTTTGAATCATTCAGAATCTTAAACACTGGCGTTACCTACAAATATTTTTTTAAATTATTGAAAAATGAAGAAGATTAAATGCTTGGGAGTTGAATGATCATGGATGATCTGAGAGTTTCACTCCTAGAATTTAATGTAACTAAACTTAAGTAGTAGTTAGGTTTTTTTTTTTCGAGGAGACGAGTAGTTAGGGTGAACCCTAAGAACCCTCTGAGATAAATAGAGGTGTTGTATGCCTGTATGTGGCTACTACCAGTTAGTAGGAGTTTGTTGTGATTTAGTTGTTGATCAGTTTTAGTTCTTGTTTTATCATATCTGTAGCCATTTACATTTGAATGTATATAATAGAGGAAAATTGAACCAATGCATGGTGTGACTGCTATCTACAATTCCCTGTTATTTTTTTTTCATGAATGACTGAATTATGTTGTTGAGTGTATGAAACTGTGAAGTTTTTGGATAATTTTCAATTGTTTTCTCTTCGTTGAGTTAATGGAAGATGTGAATAAATTATGCAAGGAGTGTGTTGACAGAGTCTGTTTCAACTCAGAGGATCATAAGAGATAGCATGAAACTTCCCTTTGCAAGGAGTGCAAAATGACCGCTGCAAGGTGTGCACAGTTGTCCGCAAGAACTTAAGTCTTGTGTAAGAATCTATTGTGAAAAGTGACAAAGTTTGTTTCGAATCATAAGCTTAGAACTGATAGTGTAAAATTTCCATTTGCAAGGTGTGCATAGTCACCCGCAAGAAGATAAGTCTTGCGTAAGAATCTGTTGCAAGGAGTGCACAGATCTGAAATTTGACTAAGTGTCAAAGTAACTCCCTAATAATTCAAAGGGTTCGAGAGAGGGAAAGCTCAAGAGAGATAGAGAGAGAAATATTCAAGGGAAATGAAGTTCTGGAGGTTTCACGAGTCATCGAATAAGATCCATCTAGGAGGGAGAGGGATCATTCCAGACCGTTGGATTTTGGCAAAGCACACGAGGTTTATGTCTCTACGTGCACATAGGAGCAAGTATTCACCAAAGTCCTGAAGAGACCATAGACTATCCATCATCTAGAGGGATAGGTGTCATAAGATCCATAACTCTAGAGAAAAATCACTTCGGGATTTTTGTGGACAAAGAGAAAGAAAAACCATCGAAGAGCCGAAGTAGATCTTGACCATTCGTTGCTAAGAGGTACGTGTCAACAGATCATCGACTTCGGGTGAAACCACTCTGGGAGGAAGTGAGTGTGTAGAAGTTAAGATCCCTAAAGCCCAAATAGCCTGAGAAAATCATAGCCGCTCGATTCAGAAGGCACATGGTGGAGATCCACGAACTCCAGGTGAAATCACTCTGGGAGAAAGCAAGTGTTCAGGAGTTGAGACCCCTAAAGCCTGAAGAGCCGATGTAAACCAAAACCATCGATCTATGAGGAAAACTGATCAATATATTATTGACTTCGTGTGGAAATATTTTAGAGGAGAAGGATTTTAGAGTTGAAACTCTCTAAGCCCAAAGAGAAAAATTGATCGTAGTCGTCGGTTTGGCAGGAGGGCATGTGTCGATAGATCATGGAGATATAGGAGTGCGTGAGAAAAGGGGAAAAGGGTCGCTAAATGATAGATAACCAAGGCTAAAGAGGATAGACTTCAACCATCGATGAAGAAGCAATGTCCGAGATCCCAAGATCGACGATCATGCTTAATTGTGGGGACAGAAAGTGCTCTGGTTTTAAAAATTTTTGAGCAGGCTACAATCAAAACCATGGTGTTTCCAAAAGGATGCATGGCAACTGCTAGTGAATTGTGGGGAGAAGAGAGGTGTTGTATCAAACCACTCTAGGCCACCCCGCAATTGTGTGTTTAGTGAGGACATAGATGAGGTCACCTATGGGAAAGGGATAATGGAAGAGGAGATAGCACCTGGATCCTGATAGTTCAACAGCACGAAGGGAGAGGTTTCAGGTGTCATATAACTATTGGCACAGGGGCAGACCCAGGGTTCAATGATCAAGACCCTAACTACCATCCCTTTCATCAACACCTGTGAAGCATATGAAGTCTCTCCGGAGGTAGAGGCAGGGGTGGTTGTAGGTCTCAGGTGTCTGCAACCTTAGCTGGGACACAGATCTGTGGTTTATCTTTCTTATAACACACTTAGCATATGTTATTCCTTAACATACATTCATTAATATACTCCGCATAAGTCATAGAGCATCACAGTGAATACTTATACTAAGAATGATTCAGTACTTATCTACATAAATATATGTTAGATTCAACTGATCAAGTACTAAGCATCTCATATATCAGATCTAATGTTCATTCATTCATCAACAACACATAGCACAACTATATCTACTTAATCACATCAAGCACTTAGCCAAGAAAGAGATAAATACATAAGAGAAAAGAACAAACCATTATACACACAATTATCGTGGTTCACCCCCACCTTGGGGCTACGTCCACAAAGTATTCTTCTATTACTATATTCTGTGAACCAAGTTACAACACAAATCCTTCAAGATCCTACCCCACCTAGGACAAGGGATTTGCACAGCTCGCTAGATCCTTTTTCCTCGGGTAGATACAAGCACTAAGTCCTCCCTTGACCCGGGAACTCAACACTTACAATACTTACAGTAGGCACAAATCTCTTACAGTCACACAGACGTCTGATCACATAGATCTACTTTATGCACTAAGACATTCACTTTACATCACAGACCCCCTTTTTATATGCATCTCCTACCCTTCTATTTATACATACAAAATGCCTAAATAAGGGTCGATATCCCTTTTCCATTACAATATTCCCAAAAATCCCTAAAAAGGGGTGGAGATCCCATGATCTCCTCTTCACCATGCGCTCCTTCTCTGAGTGGATGTCAGAGTATCAAAAATGGTCAAATATGACCATGTATTCCTCAAAACTTGGTCAAGGGCCAACAGGCCCCCAACACTCACTTGTGACTCGTCCCGAGTCACTGATGTCTGACTAGTTCCGCTTCGAATGCCTCGATCTTGTCTCGAGTTGCTTTGACCTACTACTTTGAGATTTCCTCCTACTTGGTGAACTCCTATATGAGTACGTTATTGGCTAGTTCTTCTAGGCGCTACTCTACTATAATCACGACCTGTTGTAGCTCTGTCCCTTGGTTCTCAATCTCTAAAAGTAGTTGACATTCCTTATCCTGCAAAGGTTGAAGTTGCTACGTCACTTCCATGACCTTGCTCTAGATCATGTGGATATGTTGGTATGAGACACATTGCTCATGGGATCGCTTCATTTTCTCTATGGTTGATAGGGCCTTCAACTGCATTTAAAGTCTATCTGCACGTTACTTCACCTCCTGGAGCTGCAACTCCAGTTTATGTAATTCTGGGTACTTGGTCAGGTTCTCATGTATTTGTGCACTTCTGGTACTTAGTTGTTTGCATTCTTTAGTGAGTTATTTAATCCTTTCTACTGTACCCCAGGCAACTATTTCTCGCTGGTTGCGCTCTTCTTGCGGGGTACTTGGGGTGATCTGAAGCTCTAAGTCCATGACTCTTTGTTGCAGTTGCTGAATAACTTCAGAAAGCTTCATCACTTGATGGTGTAAGGGTTCTTTAGCCTTTTGTTCTAAGCCGGTCATAGAGAAAAATGCTCTGTTGACAACTTCTTCATTTCGAACTGCTTCGCGAGAAGCTGCTCCTTCTCCTTTTGGATTTTTTCTCTGTCTCTATCGAATTTCTCTTGGATGGCCTCTGTCTCTTGCTGTGCAGCTCAACATTGCTCTATGATTTCCTCCTATTATTTCTTTAGGGCCTGGGTGGCCTATGCTATTACTTCTTCTGCTTTCTGAAGGCGTACTTTGACTAGGTCAACAATCCTGTGAAGTTGAACTGATTCATCTCCTACTTCTGTTGTTCCTTATGGAATGGGTGTAATGGAGACTGCACGATTAGACTGAAGTGCTCGCTACACTCCTTGGAGCTCACCTTCAATTCTGTCCTACATCATCTTTTTCTTGGCCTCCTGCTTTTTTGTAATTTCTTCTATGGGTTCATTCAAAGTTGCGAGGAGAAAGCTAAATTCATCGGGGTTGAGCGTGGTCTTCATCTTTGTCATGGTCACTTTTTCTTTCTTCTTAGAGGAAGACTTCAAAGGTGACCCTTTTCTCTTATTTCGAACTTCAACTTCTTCTTCTGGTTGTTGTTCGAATTCCTCTAGGTCGTCGTTGTTACCTTCTTGATCGGGTGTGATGGAAGTTGTCTTTACAGAGTAGCTATCTACATCCTGAACCTCTTCAGGATTCTTTGTTTCCTTTGTCTTCTTTGTCTTCTTCATCTTATTGGGCCCACGTGTGTCCTGCGTAGCTTCTGAGCTGTCAATATCAGAAATGTTTATTGGATCTTCTAGAACAAGGAGGTCCGCTGACCATTCCTTGGTGATTTCTTCTAGGTCTTCTTCGGTCAGCTTATAATAGAACTGAAGTTGTTATTGGTGTTCATCAATGCATGGAGTTAGGTATATAAAGTGGCGGTCCACGTTGAACTTCATCAAAGGACAAAACCTTTGTAAAGTGTTCGGAGTTATGTGAGGTTCACCCCCTATGGCTGCTTTCAGTTGGTTATAGTATCTGTGAAAAATGGCATTTGATTTCCACTTCTTTCTCATGTCCATCGAGTACCATAAGGTACTGAACTTTGCAGCTAATGGTTCGAATGGGTCGAGGTCAGGGAAGGTTGCGCCTTCCGGTAGCTCCCATGCAACAAAGGCGATCAATATTATCATCTAGCTAAAGTGGAATTCATGCCCCTAGTCTTGGGCTTCTCTACAGTCAATTTCTAGTTGATTGACCAAATATTTTTCCCAATTCATTTGTAGTCCCTCCGTGCACTTCCCTGTGAAGTCAACTAAGAATATAGATACTTGTGTAGGTCAATTCTTATGTACCATATTCCCTGCTATCAGTTGACATGTGAGGTGCACTGCACCACTCTCGATAGAGGCTACCTTGTAACCTCATGCACCTTTTTCAACATTTCCATAAGCCTCTTTAATATTTTTTGAAAGAGCACGGTCCACGGTCTTTCCAGTGTAGTACACATGGGGATCAGGGCCCTACATGCTAAGCCTGGTAATCCTATTGATCAATGCCAAATCAATAGTTATGTGACATTTTAACCATAGGTATCCTCCATGGTAACTTTCTAGAAGCAATTTCACACAAGCAGTCACCTCCTGATGTCTGTCGAAGTGCGGTATTTTCATAACATTAAGCAGAGTAGATTGCGCAAGGTTCATCATCCATTGCTGAGGGATGTTCTTCGAGTTCCATCCCTTAGTCCTCGTTAAGTACTGAGATGGTGTGAGCATGTTGTAGGATTTATAGTCTCCTAGGTTGAAGTCTCAAAACTTCAATGCTGTAACCTTGTCTTGATCTATGCGGTAGGTGCGAACTCCTTTCGGTAGATATGCAAGGACTAGGGTGTATTCAAAGTCTCTAGGGACACTATCCCTGTTAATCTCACCACTTAGAGGGGGAATGTAAGCTGGTCGGATGGTTGGCACTAACTTCGCGTTGGCTGCGTCATCCCTACGCTTAGTTCTCAACTCTGCGTTGGCTTGAGATGTTCCATCTTGAGCAGTCGATGGGGAGGCTGCCACACCTCTTGATGACGAGGCTTGGATTCTAGTGGGCATCCCTCTTTCTGGCATGACTCTTTCTATCCTTAAGCTAGCAAGTACTTCTCTCACCGATTCTTCTGCTACGCTAAGCTCGTCAGACATGTAAGCTCAGGATCACTATCTCAGTTTGTCAATGGACTGTCGATACTGTAATCAGATAGAGAATAGAAAAGGAGTAATCATTGTTTCATAACGCAGGTATTCTGTAAGCTTAAGTTCTCAATTGTAAAAAGTGTCTTCCGAGCATGGTGCGGTGAAATAAGTAAGTAACTCTGCAATGGACTGCTTTCAATGGATATGAAGCTTCCATGGTCGTTGATCTATCCGTTAAGGTGAGGTCCAACGGTCTACTGGTAACCCATAATTGATTTTCGATCCGTTCGGAGCGACGGTCGAATGGGTATATCAGTTCCAATGACTATATTGCTTCGTCATGGCGAAGTACTCTATGTCATTGTTCTGATATCTCAGTGAAGCTCCAATTATGCAATTCTTCTTGCTACGAAGTGTCCTCTAGAACCTCTTGTAACCTTACAGTATTATCCCTTTTCTTTCTTAACTTCCTAGCCTTCTTCCCAATGAGCTTCGTCTCAGTAATTCTTTTACCATTCTGATGTTTATCTTCTATGGTCTTAGTTACTTAGCGATGTTGAAAATGTTTCCTAAGGTTTCTTGATAATACTTCTTCTGTACCAAAAATAGGTAACTTTATCTTCTGTAGATCCTCAAGTGTTCTCTTAGCTTCGACATCAGAGTTGCTAATATTGAATATCTACGATCTACTCTTTTGTTCTTCAATCAAGTGCATGATCCTTCTGGTCATAATGACTTTTAACTCTCGCTTCTTATATTCAAAAACTCTTTCTTCTTCTTTTCATCTGGCTTGTTCTCTATCAATCCAAGGTTTTCCTATGAGAATGGTAAACAGGGCGTTGTCTTCAAAAAATTTAATGATCTCAAAGTCTTCCTCTGTCGAATTTCCATTGAAAGTCATAGGTATCTGGGAAAGCCTTCCACATAGGTTTACTAGATTTCCTCTAAAGAAACTTGTTCCTCCTAGGGAAGGGATCATGAGAGGCTTTCCTATAGCTTCCCAAGTTCTTTCTAGCATAATGTTCACTTGTGTTTCTTCATCAAGAGTGCAGTCAATGTCAAAGCCCCCTATTCTTGCTTCATTTTTCTCCTTTTCTTTGAAGATATTTGATAGCCTAACATGTCGGTGGTCATTCAAGGTATCTTTCATCTGTAGCAATATCTTTTCTGATTCTTTTTGGGTTTCTGCTATAATCTTGGTCTCTTGGTTTCCCTCAGGGTTGGCTTGTTCCATATTCATCTTCTCAAGCCCAGAAATCATTCTAGGGCAATCCAATACTTCATGGTCCATAGCCTTGCAACTGAGGTAACTAAGTCTTCTCCTGGGGCATTCCTTAGCAAGATGTCCCGGTCTTCTACAACTATAACAAAGGGTTAATCCTCTCTTTTGTTTAGATGTTCCCCAACTCCTTTTGTACTGTGCACTAGGATCATGGTGACTAGCCTGCAAATGTTTTTTTCTAGGATCCTACATCCACTTGTTAGTCCAGACATTCTTTCGATGCATAGGTATAACATATATATCACTATACTTATTAGATCTATTCATATCAAACTTTCTTTCATCTATTAATGCCCTAGTTTTGAAGCGAGGACAGAATCTATCAAACATACCTAAATCCATGCTTTAGAAACAAAAAATCCACTTATCTTATTTCTATAGAGCACAAAGCTTCCAGATCTAAGACTTTTAACTATTCTTACCTTTATCAAAGTATATATCTCACAGATCTTATCTTTTTCTTGCAGATATGACCTCTTTCTTCGCAGATCTGACTTCTTTTCTTCAGATCTGACCTATTTTCTTCAAATCTGACCTCTCTTTCTTTAGATATGACCTCTCTTTCTTGGCACAAAGCTTCACAGGTCAACCGGAACACTGTGCATTAGGGCAACAGATCTACGCACAATTCTTATTTCCCACAAAGCTTTTTCTTCTTTAATTCCCAACAATCATAGTTCCAGGTCCCAGCAATGGAACCATTTGTTGGAATAGGGGCAGACCCAGGGTTCAACGCTCAAGAGTGCACCAACAAAAACCTAACTACCGTCCCTTTTGGAAACACCTGCGAAGCAGATGAAGTCTCACCCGAGGTAGAGGCAGGGGTGGTTACAGGACTCAGGTGTCTGCAACCTTAGCTAGGACACAGATATGTGGTTTATCTTTCTTATAGCACACTTAGCATATGTTATTCCTTAACATACATTCATTAATATACTTCGCAGAAGTCACAGAGCATCACAGTGAATACTTATACTAAGAATGATTCAGTACTTATCTACATAAATATATGTTAGATTCAACTGATCAAGTACTAAGCATCTCATATATCAGATCTAATGTTCATTCATTCATCAACAACACATAGCACAACTAGATCTACTTAATCACATCAAGCACTTAGCCAAGAAAGATATAAATACATAAGAGCAAAGCACAAACCATTATACACACAGTTACCATGGTTCACCCCCACCTTGGGGCGACGTCCACAAAGTATTCTTCTATTACTATCTTCTGTGAAGCAAGTTACAACACAAATCCTTCAAGATCCTACCCCACCTAGGACAAGGGATTTTCACAGCTCTCTAGATCCTCTTTCCTTAGGTATATACAAGCACTAAGTCCTCCCTTGACCCGGGCACTCAACACTTACAATACTTATAGTAGGCACAAATCTCTTACAATCACACAGACGTCTGATCACATAGATCTACTTGATGCACTAAGCCATTCACATTACATCACACACCCCCTTTTTATACACATCTCCTACCCTTCTATTTATACATACAAAAGGCCTAAATAAGGGCTGATATCCCTTTCCATTACAATATTCCCAAAAATCACAAAAATCCCAAAAATCCCTAAAAAGGGGCGGAGATCCCATGATCTCCTCTTCGCCATGCGCTCCTTCAAATATGACCAAGTATTCTTCAAAACTTGGTCAAGGGCCAGCAAGAACCTACACCAAAAAACTTAAAAGGTCCTATGTTTAATCACAAGGAAGACGATTAAGGCTTCAGGGAGCCGATTCGGCTCTCAGAATGGAAGATCCTTGACTAGGAGGTCGCACAGCCCCTATGGAGAATAGGGAGGCCTAGATCACATCATTATGAATGTCAGGTACCACACAAGTTTCAGGTGGGATATAAGGTATGGTTGCATTTGTAGAAAGAGAACCACATAGGACTCCATCAGAATATTCACCCACTCTAATACATTCCTTACAACATCACCAAGGTTGTGGGAGACATTTATTTTGAATCAAGTACTCCCCATTTCCTTTGCTTACACCCCATATTTAATGTGGAATTACTTCGACCATATCTTCCACCTCTCCTGGACACGGTAGATGCAATCGAGCACTTGGACCCTACAAAAATCAATCTTGAATGCATTGAACATGATACATCTGATTAGATCATGGAAACCAATATGAAGGGAACCTTCCATAACAACATCCAACTCTATTAGTTTGTCAAAGTAGGGAAAATTCTTCACCAAGGAAAGTGGCTCACCAGGAGTGAGATTCAATAGAAGTTTCCCCATCTTATGGAGGAAGTTGATAGAATGGGGACCAATTCTTCCTAAGGGGGGAGGAATGATTCCGGTGGATACTAGTGGTTACCCACCTGTTCCACTAATTAATAATGGTTCCACATCTTGGTAGTTTTTCTATGTTTTTTGGGGTCCCAAACTTTTGGGGTCATTTTGAGGCCCTAAACGATGTTTTGTTTTGGAGTGGAAGTGCCTAACATCTAGGGAAAGGAAGATTCTAGGCCAAACATAATGTGTACTTGGATAGACATTTTTGACAAGGTATCAAGCACCCTAAATGGAGATCATATGGAAAAGTTTCACCCCCAGAAACTTGTCGTATAAACTAACCACATTGGGGCCTACAAACCTTTTGGAATTTCATCTTTTGGGGTTTGGGTTTTGGATGTTTAGGGTTTTCTCATTCATTCTTTATGTTAAAAAAACTTTTTTCATCCTATTTGTAATCAACTTCTTGAAAATGAGCATAGCCGACACATCTCTTTCTTTAGGGATAAGATACCACCATTCTAGATAGCTTGTGTACTTTTCATTTTACAATCCTTTGTATTCTAAAAGGTCATTAATAAAATCTGAATTTAATTGTATTACCATGTTTCTCACAATATCACTATGTGTTTCCTTATTATATATCTGTCTTCATGTCATTCTCAATATAATCTATATCACATGTCAATAAGAGGCCCATTTTGGGCTATAGTGTTTCCTTCTTTCCAAAGGATATTTTACTTTCTTTACACCCTTTCATATAAAATTCGATAGTCTTATCTTCCTCAAAGTTTTTCTCTAGAGTGTGTTTTTCAACCCTTTTTACAAACATAGAAATTGAAGCTAGTAGAGCATTTGCATAAACTTCAATTTGTAATTCCTTGGAAGTGGCTGCTTCTCATTGAAACTTGTTTAGGATTGTGGTAAAATGTTGATTAAATTCCGGATGATTCAAACTATGTTGAGAACAAAATGAGATACAAAAAAAATGATAGAAAAGAACACATAAATATAGTGAAACCCAACTTCAATTAAAAGATAGAAAAATATTGTAGACACAAATTGACGAGAATGATGGTAGCTTATATTTAAATATAAATATATGTTGGATACACTTCATTCAAAACAAGATTTACATCACACTCCATTTCATTCTCAAAGGACCTCCTTCACCTCAATTATATATGCGAGAGTGGGTGAAGAATAATTCCCATGATGCATGTGGGATAGACTGGTCTAAGTTTACAAAATTCCATAGACATGTAAAACACTAGGACCTCCTAGTAGGTCACCCATCCCAATACTAATCTACCCCAAGAACACTTAACTGTGGAGTTCTAATGGGATCCAATGCATTAATGTTGTAGGAATTACATTACATTATAAATGGATATGGAATTACATTACATTCAGCATCAAAAGGGTAAATATCATGTTTTATCAAAAGCACAGGTTTGGAAATGTAGATTTAGTGGAGAAGGTGGATGGCCATCAAGATCCACTTGGATCATTCCACCCCCCTTAGGAATAAATGGTCCCCATTTCATCAAGTTTTCTTAGGTTATGGAAAAATGTTTGTTGAATATGAACTTTGGTGAGTCGCTTGCCTTGTTGAAGTAGTTATCCTGCTTTTACTTGGTCTATGGAAGGATTTCATGAACATGTTGGTGGAGGTGCTAGATCCATTAAAA
The DNA here is from genome assembly GCA_000966675.3 of Picea glauca. NCBI lineage: Eukaryota > Viridiplantae > Streptophyta > Pinopsida > Pinales > Pinaceae > Picea > Picea glauca. Next base: position 790,468 of record JZKD02S2345196.1, read on the forward strand.
AATTATGGCTAAATGATATCCCTTGCTCTGAGTGTGGGAGTACTATGTCGGTGAATATGCAACAAGAAGAGATATATCAATGGGGGATAATGGTTGGAACCCCAAGTACACCTAAAAATGTCCATGGCCAATAGAGATATGTTCAACATATGGAAGACTCTCATTCTCTAGAAGTGAGCTTCTATAGTTTGGACCATTGGGTGAGGGGGCACTGGGCACCAAGTGAATGGAATGTGGGACTTGGTAGAGTAGATTAACACATGTAGGTGAAGCATAAATATCTTCTTGCTCCTCTACAATCTTGTTGACCTACTTCTACTAGCTAGAAAGGTCTTGGGACGAGGTTGTAGTGGTGGTAGTGAATTCCATTCACCTTCTGTCTAGATAATGAAGAGGGAAAAATTTGTGTTTTGATAGTGTAACACCCCTATTTCCCCCAATTTGTAAGTATAATTAGTATCGTGACCAAAAATATAGACAAGCTTTTTATGTGATTATTGAAAGACAATGGACCTTTGATTTATTATGCAATGCAAATATTTGGTTATTAATGCAACATGGAAATGTTGAACTATTGTTGAAGGGATTGCCTTCACAGTTTACGATTCCATGAGAGGAATCGATGCAAGAGGGAAGCTATTACTAGTTGAAATTACCCTGCCAGGCAGTACCCTGTCAATTTAAAAGAAAATGCAGACCCTGAATTGTCCTCGGCCCCAAAAAATGATTACCACTCAAGCTGGTAGTTGGGAAGTCTACTTCGAGAAACAATGAAGGATGGGAAGAAGTACCCATCATGAAGCTTCTGACATGAGCCACAAGGTATTGGGTAAGAATACATGAAAATAAATTGATAGAGGATAGTAAGGGGGAAGAACAGAGATAGACATACACATGTTGGGGAAAGCCTAAGCACTAGAGCGGAGAGAAAGAGAACTCTTTGGTGTAAGGAAAAGGAAATACAAGTGCAAAAGTAATATAGGCTCCCTTGAAAATTTGATAAAAAAAATAATTATCCTCTCGTGGCATTGTATCCTAGATCGGGGGTGGTTGGATGTAACAGTGGATAGTGAAAGATTGCCTATGGTTGGGTGGAAAGTGGCATGCCCTTTAGTATTTTCTAGCATTTCCCAAGTTATAGATGAGTAACATGTTTACCCTTCTTTGTATTGAACTGAAATACATACATACATACATACATACATACATAGATATATATAAATGTGTGTGTGTGTGTGGTTGAATGTTAATACCAGAGTTGTGAGAATGATTGTTTATTTTGGAGATGACCTTGTGTTTGCATGAAATATATCTGTTTGGATAGCCTTGTGTTCTTGATTCTAGTGTTTCTCGATATTTAGTAAATTACGTTCTAGTTTATGTCTATGACGATCTTGTCTAATGTATATCTTTATAATAGCTTGGATATGTAAATAACTCAAATCTCTATCATATAATAAGTTGAAAGAAAACCCAACATCCTTGATTACTGTAACTGTCAATGTGGCTAGTGATATATATAGGACCTAGGAGAGAGCTCTCAAAAACTTAAAAGTATTGAAAAAGACAGGAGAAAATCCGCGTGAAATTTGGTTAAGTCCTGGTGTTATCACTGAAAAATCATCTGCAACATTACATGCAAACGATTGAAGAAACACATCAATGCCAACAAAAATTAGTCCACCTACAACATTAAAGTCCATCAAAAGACAAAAAAATATACAATTGGGTCAAAAATCAAGGTGTGCAAATTCACCAAAGGAAGTGCGTGCATAGTGCATAGTATGCATGGGCCAACACAACCCTCAACGCACACTATGCGTAAAATGCACAATTGTCTACAAGAAAATCCATGAACTTATATGAATGATGCATTTATGGACCTTGTCATCCCCTCAACCACTTATAGTTCAACTCCCAACGCGATTTGACACTCATATCTGAGCGAAATCTAGGTTGGGGGCTAGTCAAGGGCTAGAGTGTGCTCTAAAAGGCCCCTTGTTCACACTATGAACCAATTACATTTTTCGATGAATGGATGCTATAAATAAGAGCCATGGGTGTGATAATAAACCAAGATCTTCAAGGTATTTTTATACTGCAAGAATTCTTCCTTGAGAATCCTCTTTTCTCTTTGAAGCCTTCAAGCACCATTGCAATAGCCCATTCCACTCACCTCTTGAGGGAATAGGCATTGTTTTTCTTCACCATTTGTCATTTCTTCCATTGTAAGGAGATAAGAGATCTCAATTAGGGAACTCAAGATCCCTCCTAGGGAGGAAGATGGGACTCATAAGTCCCTACCTTTCTCTACATTGTTTTTCCTACTAATCTATTGATCCATTGGTAGCATTATGTTGGTCATTGTTTGATTTTAATGGTTCTAAGTTTCTCAAGATTTCTAACATTTATTTCTTAGTTTTTTTAAGTTATATTTCTTTGTTTTCATGTGTGTTTCGTTTGTCTAACCCACTCACAAACTTTTTTCTTGTCTATAAGGCTTATCTAGACATGCAAGTGTTGAGGTTTTACTCACCCAAGTGACAAAACCAACACAACACCTGGACTAGAATGTTAAGCCTGAGAAAGACCCTTGTTTTTCCTCGGAGGATCATGACCATCTATTTTTCATGGCGGTTATATCTAGACCCTTCATTGATGTAGGGGAATAATTAAATTTTGACCATCAATTTGGTGAGATAATGGATCTTAACCATTCATTGTAGGGTTCCATTCAGATTAAGTCATGGAGATGAGCTCCGACGAGGAAAATCCAAGGGGAGATATGGATAGTTAATTGGAGAAAGGGTGAGAATTAATCTCATTCATTGATCTAGTGAGATAGATAGATTTAGGTCGCTTATCGGAGAGGATGATTTGGGGTAAAACACAAAGGTGAGCTCCGATGGGGAGACTTCGAGGTGAGATTTGGACCCTCAGTTAGAGAAGGGGAAAGATTAATTATTATTCGTTGATCCATCGCAAGGACCCAACATGTTTGTGTAAAGGGATAAGACTGTGTTTCTCTTTGGAAGGATCATAGCCATTGATTTAGAGTGGTTATGAGATCTGGATCGTAGATCAGTGTAGAGGCAAATGATGCGATGAGATTTAATATCGATCATTGATATGGTGATATATATAGATCTTATTTGTTGTCGTAGGAGGCTGTTCAGAATAAGACCCAGAGATGAACTCTGATAGAGGAACCCCAAGGGTAGATATGTACCATTGATCCGTCGAGACTAGAGGATCTTTGAGAGGATATTTGAGCTGTCGATCTGTCAAGATCAGAGGGACTCAACATACTATCTAGATTGTTGATATTTATTTAATGGCTCAAGAGGATGTTGTGGATGGTGCCACGATTCAATCATAGAAGGTGCCATGTTGCATAGTGATTTGGAAACTGTAGGTCAACTTATGTGGGAAATATGAATGCCACATGTCAGGTGGTGATGGTGCCACATTTCATGCAAAGATGAAGTAACATGTCAAGAAGATTTTACACATGTAGGTGAAAATTTGAGAATATTTGGTTTGTTTGTTGAAGTTTGAAATATTGGCAAGGATGAGTGTTAGCCAAAAATTTCGATGATGATGAAGGCATCAATGATGCGATGAGAGCCATTGATTGGTGGTAGGTCATATTTAATCTCCATTGTATATTCCCAAAGAACCATTATAAGTTATAGAATGGACGATGATGTCATAAGTGAAATGGAATGCCAACATGACAACCAACTGGACCCTGGGGTGACATGTGTCACCTGTTGAGTGACATGTGTCACCTGTTGATTGGTCAGAGGAACCATAATAGTCTTAGAGGGACAAGAGGCCCTTATTTATTTGATCATAACCTAAAGCATTGGATATTCCAACAGAGATATCTCAACCATACTTTGGAAGAGGGCCGACGAAGGTCTGGAGATGAGTATAAGCCTATATTTCCAACAATGAAAGATCTTCGATGACAATGAAAGATGGAGGGAAATGACAACCATTGATTAGTGAGAGGGCAGGGTTGAATCTCAGTCATGAATCCTTGTGGGTCCCATCCCTTTATAGTAAGGAAAGTCAAATAATGGATGTTAACCTCTGCACCAGTTAGTATCATCGACACAATTAGAGTTGTTGGATGATTGATGTGAGGACCATCAGATTTAGAATAGACCTGACTAAAAGATCATCGTCCAAACTTTTTCTTGGGGTATTTGCAACCCATGGAAATAAAATCCCAATGACGATGACATGAGGTTTTGTGGGATCAGATCCATGGTTCAATGAACTACGTGGAAAGCACCACATCAGATCCATGGCTATGAAACATTGGATGACACTTGGGATATCAAGCCACATGGATTCCACATGACCAATGAGGCCTGATAACTTTGGAAGGACCTAATGTTTAACTCTAATATCTGATTTGGGAATACTTACAATCATTGGAAATCTCTTGGCGAGCATGATACGATGGAATCCTCTATAAGAGGCTTTGAGGTGATCAAGGAAAAGTGAAATTTTAATACCCCATCCCTTAAAAGGTACTTAGGGGGTTGGGTGCATTATAGAGTGGTATTAGAGTGAGGTTACAACACTTGACCTACTTGGGCTCATGAAAGATTCAGATAAACTTTCTTAGATAACGTTTAAGGGGGAGGGAACCCTACCCTACCCTATTCAAAAGAGTCTATTAAAGTCTTACTATTGAATATAGGACTATGACTTTCTTTTGTTTTTACATGTTTTAAACCTAAACTAAAGGATGTTGTTATATGATAAATAATAAGGTTTTTTTCATCTTATAGAATTTTTTTTATACGTTGTCCATGATTTAATGGATAAGTAACTAAAAAAAAATGTTTATTATCATCACTTAACTAGTCAATGGATTTCGATGAAAGGCTATAAGAAAAAAGGATAGTGACATATCATGAGATGGGAGAAGGATACCACAACAAAGAAGAAGAGTCTGATGAAAGGAGAGTGGTAGAAACTCCTCCAAATCTAGTTGATACTATGAGAAGTCTCATTGTAGAGCTACTAAGATTTAAGGATGATAATGAGAGGCTTATGAAAGAGCAAGAAAACAAAACTGAAATAAATGTGGTCTTGCTACAAATCCTGTCAGATATACAAAGATATTTCTAGGATGGGACAACAACCAATAATGTGGAAAAACATCAACCTGAGAAAATAAAGATTCCACCTAATATACAAAGGTATGGTCCATAAAGTAGCAATGAAAGAAGAATCACTCCCAAGAAGGCCCGACATGGAGCCAAGATGCATGCCAAAGTCAAAGAATCATCTAAATAATCATCTAGTGAAGGAGAAGAAACATCCAAGAAACTTTATAACAATGAGACTAGTTCACATCCTCAAAGGAGAATAAATAGGAGAAATCACTCCAAGGGCTATGACCTTGAAGAATTTAAGAAATTAAAATCCAGCCACTTTTTATGGGGAAATTGAGAAGGGGGAAGAAGTAGAAGCTTGGATACTTAGTCTGAAGAAGTAGTTAAAAGTTCATGACTACTCTAAAAACTTGAAGGCCATAATAGCTATATTTAACTTGAATGGTAAGGCCTCTATCTGGTGGGAGGACCTTATAAATGTGAAGGGAATCCATGAGAAGAATTGTCTTGGGGTAAATTTTGGAAATAATTCAATAAGGATTTCTTTGAACTCAAACTAGGACATATCATCATAGATGAATATATCAACAAGTTTATGGATTTGTTGAGGTATGTTCCTTATATAAAGGAAGAAAAGGAGAAGATGTAGCGATTCCTTAGTGGGTTCTTCCATCCTTTCGAAAAAAAAATGAGTTTGATGAACCTAATACCTTGGAAGATTTCATTCAGAAGGATAGGTACTGCTATGAACAATTCAACCACAATGAAGACTATCCCAAGGAATGAAAGAATAATGATAAACTAGGATTTAATAAGAAATGGGTTAAACCCTCAAAGTTTAGGAATTATGGGAAGAGTTCTAAGATGAGCTTTCCCACTAAAAGTGTGAATCGTCATAATTTCCCATCTCATAGTGGAAATAAAAATTTTGGATCAACCTCGGGAAGGATTGATAGTACAAAGAGAGAGCCATTGAAATGTTGGGGATGTGGAGAAGAACCTCTACTAAGGGACTACTCTCATAGTCAAGGAGACAGTAGGAGAGACTACACAATCTAGGAGGCTACCACAATTGATGATGTGGCCAAAAATATACCACAAATTCATGCAACCTTGGATAATATAAAAGAAGACCACCAAGCCTCTATGGTGGAAATGGAAGTTATGATTACCAACCATTTTGTTTCTATTCTATTGACGCTCGTTTAATTTAAGTTATGTTTCCCATCAAATTGTTGAGAAATTTAAATTATAACAAGTGAAACATGCTAAAGCATGGCTAGTACAGTTGGCCACTAGAACAAAGAGGAAGGTAACAAAAGTCATACCAACATGCCAATTCATTATGAATGGGTTGTTTACTCAAGAAACCCTGAACATACTTCCCTTAGGATCTTATGACATGTTGATTGGAATGTACTGGTTGGCTATCCATAAATCCAAGTTGGACTGCTATAATAAAACATTAAAATTTGAAGATGAGGAAGGGAAGAGAAGGAACCTACAAGGAATTCAAAATCATGTCTCAATGAGATAAACATCATCCCTTAAAATAAAGAATTATTGTAGGAAGGAATGTCCTTTGTATGAAATACAAGTACCAAACTGTATTGAGGGCCATAAACCAAGCCTAGAGGACCATCCTATACTGATAGGATATAGAGATGAGTGTTGGACCCTTCATTTTTGGGAAGAAACTGTGCACGTATTGACTAAGAACGATTTGTGCAAACTTCAACAGAGGCTGGGAGAAAGAGAAACAAAAAACAATTGCGGAATTCAGCACAACGCCAGCTAAGAAACAAACGGTTGCAATAGAACAAGAAATCAAGCAAGCTGAGAAGGAAGACACAACCCAACTATATATAGGGCTGAATATAATTGTAAAAGGGTTGGTGTTGTTGTGGTTGTTCATTCAATTCATTGGTTGGATTAGAGTTGGGTTGAGTCATGTCTATCAGAGTCGCCCAAGGGTTTGGGATTAGTTGTTGAAACTTGTTGTAAGAGACAAGCCAGAGTCTATACTGAACATTTCAATGTAACTCTGAGTCTCTAATGAAGGAAAGATCCCGGAGCTAATATGAAGGAGAAACAAATTTTCAAGATATGATGTGTCTTTGTATATTTACTTATGCATTACATTGTTCCTTTATGTTTTATGAGTTTTGTTTGATGGTTCTATGTTTAATCGTTGTTCATAACATAAGTAGGTTCAATTCTTGCGGTTAGATGTTTCAGATCTGATGTTATCTCTTGCGGAAGAACAAGAATGAGTTATGAACGATCTATGGATCCTCTTTAGTATTTTCCCTACCCTTCCCTATCTATTTGTCTCAACAATGCTTCAGGCGAGACTTCTTCTCTTCGAAGGAGATGAAAATGACAATGCTCTAAACTACGCGGTACCGTTTGTTGGTAACTTGAGAAGCACCCTAGTCTAATCAAATTCGTGCCAACATAATGGTTCCATTGCTGGGACCCGTATTAAAAGGGAACCTGTAGGAATAATGCTACCATCGATTCATAGATATGGCATCGATCAATGGTGGGAAAGAAACTGTGATTCCTTCATATGGAAAGAAGAGGAACTAAGAAGAAAATCAGTGGGAACTACTAGGGAAGCAATCTTTTACTCAGAAAGATCAAGCGACCAATACAAGATTTTATGGGTTAAATTCCTGGAAGAATTTTTCCACTGGATCAAGACTCCAAGAAGCTCCAAAGTTCCAGAGACGGGTCAAGAATATCTGTGCATGGGATACTGACAAGTTAGCAGCACTCCATAGGATGGATTGCCCAGTCACACGAGCTATGTATTTCTGGGTTAACACCATGATGGAAGGATAAATAATCAAATTTGCAGTTGATAACCACCAGTAATTCTCACAGGTAGAGGAAATTTTCAAGAAAGGCACAAGTAGAATACTTTTAAGAGAGATTCCCCTATGGATTAAAGATTTCTTGGTGGAGGAAGGAAAGTTGATTATGTCCTCGAACGAGATGGCAGTGTAAAAACCCTCGCTTGGGGTAGGGCGAGACAGGGTGAGAGTCATGGCGTGAGAAAGGGGAAGGGTTCTTTGCAAAGGGGGGGGAAACAACAAGAAATGTATTCGAGAGAGGAGCGAGCCTTGAGGAGAGCTTCCATAGATGAGAAATGGTGGTACAACAAGATCAAGAAGGTCACAAGATAGACTGAAAAGTTGAGGAAAGATGGAGGATCGAGAGAAATCGAGGAAAGAAAGATGGAAGTACTACAGAGGATGAGAAGACAGGAATGGCTGGCCAGTCAAATATTAAATGAGAGAGAAGAAAAGAGAGCAAGAAGTCCCCAGGAGGCAAGACAAGAAGGAGAAAGCACAGATGTAAGAGAGGAGGAAGCCAACACAAATCTTGGAGGAGAAAGAGAAGATTCAACCTCAATAATAGGAGAGATCAAGGATTCGGTCGAAGAGATCATCCCAGTGGAGGCTAATGAAACACCCCATATCAAAGAATACCTCCCTGAAGCCAGTGGTGCCAGCTCTAAATCACCCATACCCCAAGTGCCTTCTATACAAGCAGTAAGTTTGACACTACCTTCTCATGCAAGTTTTGTTCCAGTATAATTAGCTAACCAGTCACAACTAGGAAGTGCGAGTGTAGGGAGGATATTGGGATCCCCTGGTAGATCACAAGCAGGATCATTAGGGTCCATATTGATACGAACAATAGGATAAAAAATGGCCATCCATGTGGGAGGTTCGATTGCCCCATACCCAGAATTTTGGGGTAAGGGAGATGACGATGTTGAACAACACTGGTTCTTGTGCGAAACAATCTAGAGATCCAAAGGGACTCTGGATGAAAATAAGATGGTTGAGTTCTGAACTACCTTGATAGGTCGCGCTCTTAAATGGTACATGAAGATCATTGAACCAGGAGTGCCAGGGATGCAAGGTCAAGTGTTCACACTTGACCAGGTATGGATGAGGTTCATAGCAGAGTTCAAACTGCCTCAGTTAGAACAACAGGTTCTATTTGAGTTGCGTGAGATCTAGTAGAGGGAAGGTGACTCAGCCTAGGAGTACAACCATAAGTTCAAAGATGGCATAGGGAGGTTTACACATCCAATCCATGAAGAACATCAAAGGGAGTGTTACATTCAGGGACTTCTACCCCTAACTTGGATTCTGCTAATGCAACAATGAATAGCCATGTTAACAAACACCTTGGAACAATCTATGAAGATTGAAGCCACATCGAGATACCTCGGGAGTTTGAGGGTAACCCAACCACTAGTAGATGTGAATCTAGTGCAACTACAAGGGCATATATCGAAACTTACATAAATATTCAGGAGCTGAAGATACCTAGACCAGGATGATCACAGGTTTGGTGCATGGGATGCTATATGGAAGGTCATTTGGCGACCGAATATCCATGAATGAGGGGAATGGGACCTCCTTAGAACCTGATGGTAACCCCAGTAGGACCTACAAGAGGAGTTTTGCAAGTATCAAAGAACCCACCATTCCATCACCCCACCGCATATCACGCTTTCCTAGGAGGACAAGCCGCACCAACAACGAAATATTGTGAGATCTGTCGAATCCACGCGGATAGACCAAGACAGTTCCCCATCATGCATAAGTATTTGACAGTACCAAAAACAATACACTACAAGTTTTGTGCATCCACTACACATACTACCAATCAATGTATAATGTTGGACACTCTTGCAGACAGGCTAGACTGAACAACATTCAGGGTGAATAAAAACCCTCAGGGACCAGGAAGAGGTCGAGGAGGTGGAGCTGGAGGAGACTTTAGATGAGGGAGGATTGGGGGAAGAGGACCAAAAATATCTTACAACTGTGATGAACAAGGTCACTTGGATAGAGACTGTCTTCATCCAAGGCAACCATGGTGGTCTCACTACAGAACCGAGGGACACACAACCGAATATTTTCCATAATTAATCACAAAGTGGGAAGATAGGGTTCGGAAAAGAGGAACTAACCTCATCAATTTAGAGATCAAGAGGATTTCTAAGTGACAATTTCCCAACCTTAATATCGTTACTCGAGGAGGAGCAAAGACAGAAGATGATGTTGATACTCTACCTCATATCCAAAAAGAAACACCGAAGGGAGACAAGTATGACCCCCTAAAGAAAAAGATGTTCTTTAAATATGCCATAGAAGTACTCCAAAATATTCCTAGTCATGAAATGCAAGAGAACAACCCCCAACTGACTAGTTACCCTAAGACAGAGCAAGCCCTTGCTTCACCCCCTGCACCTAGAAACCCTATAGTCATACCAAGACAACACTAGCAACCTCAAAACATAGTCGACCTTTGGTTTCAATTATTCTATGACATTCTGTGGAATGATCAACTAACAGAGAAGATGTGCAATGCACTGTACCTAATCTTAGGGAACAAAGAAACCTCATAAGCAAGGATAAGGGCTAACCTTCCTGAGAAAAGTACTCAGAGAGTGCAGCGAATAAAAGTAAGAACCGGAAGAGAATTCCGATTGGTAGCCCAATTAGATGAGTTCAAAATCAAGGACGTCATGTTAGACCTAGGGTCAGATGTGAACATTCTACCCAAGAATACCTGGGAAGCCTTGGGAAAACTAAGACTGATATATTCCCCAATTCAGTTAAGAATGGAAAACCAATACTACATCTTTCCCATAGGAAGACTGGAGAACGTGGAAATTGATGTAGCAGGAGTAAAAACAATGGATGAATTTGAAATCATTTAGATCATGGGAGAAAAGGACCCCTAACCTACACTACTTGGCATTGATTGGGCCTACGACAATTATGTAATAATTGATTTAAAGAAAGATACTATGACTTTTGAAGATGAGGGAATCAAGGTAGTTCAACCTTTGGATCCATATGTAGGACCCAGGTACACTGAACCAACATACAATAATATGGAAGGAGAATACCTAGAGCAGTTGTACATTGTAACAGTTGAGACAATAAACGATTATATAAACCCCACTGCTGATGGATCGATAATCTAACAAAGTATACAATCAACAGACAAAGATTTAGAATTGGATTTTGATAGTTGGCAACAAGGTTTGCATGAAAGATTCTGAAGAAGACACGCCTATCAGAATGACCAGATGGGTTGGGACCAAATTCAGAGAACACCTAGTATATGATGGCACCTCATATCTAGACAAATGTTTTTTGAATATGGAAGACATTGTGGGAGAAGATCAAAGGATATCGATACTAGATACAAATTTCTAGGACAACCCCGCTAGACGGTGGGCTACTCATAAATCCGCACTCAGAACTTGAGGAGAGGTGAAGAAAGTTCTTAAGTACAGGTTTTGGAATAGGGAGCAGTTAGAATTAGAAATGTCGATGGATCTCCATGCCGCACAATTGTTCAGTGGAGAATCAAAACTTAGGATACACATTCAATAGTGTGTGGCACAATGGAAGGCTGTATAGATACCCTCTCACTTCTGGGTTCAGGTATTCCCCCAATCTCTAGGCCCAATCCCAAAATCTTGGTTTATACATGAGGAAACTAGACGATAGACCTACGATTGGTAGATACTGGTAGCTCAATTTTGCAAAGTATTCTAATTTACAAGTAAGTACCCTGAGCTTGAACTAGTCCTACAAAAGATTAAAGAACTTCTTTTTATAGCCAATAGTGATAACAGATCAGACTTTGTAGTGTGTCTCACTTACCCTTGATTGAAAATCCTATAGTAAACTCCACTTACCCTTGATTGAAAAGCCAATAGTAAACTCCACTTACCCTTGATTGAAAAGCCTATAGAATGCTATTAGATTAGCAAAGCTTTAGAAAGCCTAGACGAATTAGAAGAACTGAGAAACCTAGACATCAAAGAGACAGAGGGGAACAGAGAAATCCAAAACACCATACCTAGCTAGACCGATAGTTCCTACAATCACCCTTTGAAACTACAAAAACTTAATATAGGGACTGAAGAGCAACCCAAAATAAATTTGGTGGGAGATTACTAGGATGAGAAAACCAGTCAGGAAATACAGAGTTTACTACGGGAATACGAAGATTTGTTCCCAAAGACTTTTTCACAATTGAAGGGAATCAAAGGAGTTATGGGAGAAATGAAGATTGAGTTAAAAATAGGATCCAAGCCTGTTAGAAATAGGCCATACCATCTTAACCAAATAATAAAAGAGAAATTCAAGAAGGAGATTGATAAGATGCTAGAAACAGGTCTCATTTCTTCGATAGAAGAAGCAGAATGGGTCATCCCAATAGTCATTCAAAGAAAGAAAGACATTGAGGATATTCAAGTCTGTGTGGACTACAAAAGCCTCAACACTACCTATGTGCATGACCCTTTCCCAACACCCTTTACCGATGAGGTCCTAGAATAGGTTGTGGGGAAGGAAGCATACTCATTTACAGACATATTTTCAGGATACCATCCAGTTAGGATTGATGAAGAGGGCAAGAGAAAAACCACTTTCATTACTGAATGGGGATCTTTTGCATACAATGTGATGCCATTTGGTTTAAAGAACGCCCCTGCAGTTTTCTCTAGGATTGTGATAGCAACCTTTAGAGAGTTCATTCACAAATTCATAGAAGTCTATATGGATGATTGGAAAATATATAGCCTGCTTAAGGACCATGTAGCACTGCTAAGGCTAATGTTTGACAGATGTCGAGAGTTACAGATCTCATTAAACCTTAGGAAATGTATCTTCTATGTGCCAAATGGAAATTTGTTGGGCCATATAGTCTTCCGAGAAGGAGTATTGGTAGACCCAGCTAAAGTTGCGGCAATTGTGCATATGACGCCACCTACGATTATTAAACAATTGTGCTCCACACTAGGACATACAGGCTACTATCCCAGGTTCATTCAGAGATATGATAACATTACTGCACCTTTGGAAAACCTTCTGAAAAAGGATGAAATGTTCCAATGGACTTTCGAATGTGATAAAGCATTTGCGACACTTAAGGAGAATATGATTACAGCACTGATTCCGATATTCCCAAATTGGGATAAGGAATTTCATTTCCATGTAGATGCTTCAGGAATTGCCTTAGGAGATATCTTAACGCAACATGGAGATGGAGCTATGGATCACCCTATCTACTTTGCAAGTTGAAAGATATCGCAAGCAGAGCGCAACTACACAACGACAGAATGGGAAGGCTTAGCCATGATCTATGCTTTATAAAAATTTAGACACTATCTGTTAGGGTCTCATTTCAAATTCTTTACTGATCATTCAACATTAAAATACCTAGTTAACAAACTTGTGTTGGAAGGGAGAATTTTCATATGGCTGTTGTTATTTCAAGAATTTTCCTTTGAATTCATCATCAAGCCAGGACGATGCAATGTTGGACCCGACCATCTATCCAGACTAGAGTCAGGAGAAAGTGGTAAAGAAGTGGATGACCAGCTCCCAGATTTAGGTTTGTTTAGGATCGAGGCCATACCGGAATATCTGGAGGACATAACAATCTTTCTCAGTACAAGGGCCTATCCTGAAACATATTCTACAAACCAGAAACACCATATGGTCATCAGAGCAGTGGATTATATGATGATCGTGGAAATTGTATAAACTAAGACTAGACAACATCCTCAGACGATGTGTCCTTGAGCATGAAAGGCATGATATACTCTGGGAATGCCATGGTGGAATTTCAAGAGGAAATTTAGGAGGAAAGGCAATAGCACAAAAAGTTCTATAGGTAGGATTGTGGTGGGAAACACTTATCAAAGATGAAAAAGCATAAACAAAATCATGTGATGTTTATCAAAGAGTGGGCAAGCCGTCATGCCGAGATGAACTTCCATTACAACCCATTAGAGTGCTACATGCATTTGAAAAATGGGTAGTTGACTTCATTGGGCCAATCAACCCCACAACTAAACATTAGAAGGAAAGGTACATCATTCCCACAACCGACTACCTTACTCATTGGGCAGAAGCAGCAGTAGTACAGAACTATTTGACGGATATTGTTGACAGGTTCATTTTAGAAAATATCATTACTCGCTTAAGATGTCCCAGGAGCCTAACCAACGATCAGGGAACTCATTTAATTATCGGAACTATAACAACACTTATAGAATAATTTATTATTCAACATGACAAGAGCATTCCATACCACCCACGGGCCAATGGAACAGTTGAAGCCTTCAACAAAATCCTAGAAAAGGGACTAACAAAGGTCTGTTGCACAAACTGAGAGGACTGGGATGATAGAATTCCAGCAGTGGTATGGGCCTACAGGACAACCTTGAAGAAACTCCACAGATACACACCATTCTAGCTTGTTTAAGGAAAAGAGGCAGTGTTTCCCACAGAGTTCATCACTCCATGTCTGTATATTGCACAAGCCACACATGTGACAGACGAAGAATCAGTGGCGAAGGGACTTGTGGAGCTGCAAGAACTCAAAGAGCCCATATTTCTAGTAGACTTCCATCAGTCGGTTGAAAAGGAAATAAAAAATGCTTAGCACGAACAACAAATTAAGAACAAGGTATTTACACAAGGGGACAAGGTGTTACTCTATGACAACTGATACTAGAAGCATCCTGACAAACTACGCATGCACTAGTTGGGACCTTTCCTAGTTGCAGAGATCTGACCATCAGGAGAAGTCTGAATCACGCAACTGGATGGTGTGCTATGACCAATATGGGTGAATGGCGCTCACCTGAAGCCCTACCTATATCAAAAATGAGAAGAAAGGAAATCACTCTAGTCTGATGGAGCTTGTACAATAGCTAGATTTGAGTTTTATTTTCTTTCTAAAATTTTGTAAATTCAGTTAATAATGTCCATGTGTGCAGTGTTGCACCATAACACATAGTTCATTTGTTTTGTTTAGGTGTTAGTTGATATAGAGATAATGAATGAGCAGTACAGAACCTGAAGCATGAAAAAATTCCATTAATGACAATCATTAAAAATGACAGGGAAAACCTTTGTGGTCGGAGGAACCATGAATCCCAATCCAATCTAAGTTAAAGGCCACAAAAACCCAGTCTAATCACACCCTTTATTTCCATTCTATTACCTCGACTTCCACCCGTTAAGTCATAAATCTGCATTATGCCAAGATGCCATCGAATTTTGTGCTGGGACAACCACCCGACAAATATAAAGGTCTTAATTCAGCCACATCCCTATTCCAATCAAATGAGTAAATACCAAGATCACCCAATAGGATTTACCTTGATCAAACCATCCCATCAGAAAACTCACACCCTGTGCGTCTATACGGTCATGATGAGGATACGTTATTGCTAAAACTTACCCATTAAGCTAGACATAAGACTCTCAGAACTCAACTGAGAATGTATTGTTCCTAAAATTAGCATAGCCATTTCCGAACTCAATCATGAAAACCAGTTAGAACCATTGCCAAAGATGTAAACGTAGCCCTAGTTTTTAACTATCACAAAAGAGCTAATGTTGAGATCCACAACAAGCCAGAGCACCATGAATAAAGAAGAAGTACCAGATGATCTCTGCAACCCCTGGGTCAAGATCATAGGTGACCTCAAAGGGAAGGTAGAGCATGTTAAGCTACTCGACCTTGACCTCACAGATTCAACCTTGTTCCCACAGATGCACCCAGACGTCTTTTGGGAGTTAGCTCCAGATGGAACCAGAGATATGTACTTTATACCGAAAAAGGAGTTCATCAACCTATTTAACTCCACCATCATGAACTTGAGAGACTTACTAGTCTTTGGCACCACCGATGAAATTGTGCACTGCATGAAATTTCTGATAAGTAGAGTGCACGACAAAAGTATATGGTTGGATAAGCACTATCCAATCCATGCAAAAGATATCCAATAGCTTACTGGAATATCCTCCAAAGGAGAGGATGTGTCAAAGGGATTTCAGAGCCTTACAATCATGGGAATAAGAAAGGGAATCTTAGCCTGTACGAGAAGTTTAACAAAAAGAGAGGAGGACGCACAACCATTATTTAACAAATACTGCCCGAAACAACCCAGACTAGCTACTACGGCATAGCCAACAAGGTTATGCGGCATTATTATAAGGAAGAATGCACTTTAGATGTGCTATCATTCATCGACTTCTGCACACAGGGAGAAGTGTTCAATTGGTGTAGTTTCTTGCTGGAGGAACTAGTAGTATCTTGCGAAGAGGCATGGGATAAGGGAGGCACCTTTACCTATGGATACCTACTTGTGGCATTCACAATGCTCAAATGGAAATCACCTGTGGGCAGACAACCAACAATGCCAGATAAAGGATTCCTAGTGTAGATGTTCGAGCCATGGAATTCCAGAATAGACTCGGAGAACACAACACTCAACAACGCATGAATTGCCAAGTGGTATAACGCTATGATAGACGCATCACAGAGGCCGTGCATCCCGTAGGAGATCCTCAATAATAACATGAGGAATATTGCATTCAACAAGAACCAGCACAACACATTTTTCTGGCCGAGGCATGCCAGCAAAGAACATTTCCACACATGGACACTACCATTCTATTTGGATGAGGAAACCTTCAATAAAGAAGTCATGTCATGGCCAAGAGTCAAACGAGGCTAGCATAAATCTATAATGAACTACATTTTTCCTATCGAACTGCTCAATAAAAAAGACAAGGAAGCATGAGAGGGACCGAGCTTAGGCCCCGAGCCAAAGAGGCTAGATTCTCCAACACAAACAGACTTAGAGGAGGAAGAAAAAACATTGCAACTAAAGTGGAGGAAAAGACCACCCCCCGACAACTACCAGACATTGTTGTGTTGTCAAGTGTGTAGGTCAACTAGATCTTAGGCACTATGCTTGTGATTGAACCAATGGTGAAGAGGCCTAGAACAGGGGTCTCGCTGAACAAACCCCTGAACCCACAACCCCTTGCATCTTTCGTTCCCTGAACCCGTGCCATGACCAAAGCCACCACTATGATTGACATTCAATATGACCCAGACCCTGAAACATTTCCATCCACAATCATTGTTGAGCACCCTCCACCACCACTCCAATTAATGAACCTCATCATGGCCAGTCTACATCATACACTAACTGCAGAGACGATCCAACTCAACCACCCAGAGACAAAGGAATGACAAACCCCAAAAATAACCAAAGAACCACCCAAGCCAAGATTAGAAATTCCCAACCCCGTCCCTAAAGCATTAGAGGAACACACGATGATGGATGTTTTGAATCCAAATACCTAGGAACAACAACCTAAGTCTCCTGCATAGCAATAAGACGCCCGCAACAGAGAGAAGAAGGAACCCAATGGGAACCAAGAAATCACCTCACCGGCCAAAAGTGAGGGTACCCAAGAGATCACGGTGCATGACGCAAACCCATCAGAAGATACAAAGATACCAGATGGACACAATGCGCTAGAATCAACAGTAGAGAAGGACACAATAGCCATATGAGCTCAAATGGAACAAGTTCTCCAGAACCCCCAACAATGTGCAGAATTGGTGCAACTCTGCATAGCCAGAACAAAGGTTATGACTTGTTTTCTAGCAGAGCTTAGGTTGAGAATTGCACGCACACCACCAACAAAGGATGAGGTAGAAAATATCTCATACCATTCAATAGGGAGTGGAATCCCACTATAGTGGCGAGTACCAACTGACACAATTGTTTCACCCATTGACCTACTACAGTGGTCAGTGCCACACTTATTTGGCCTAATCAGGGCATCTACGAACTAGTTGGAGAAGAAGCTCCAAAAGGACGAGAGATCTACTGAAATCACAAGAAAAGAACAAATCAGGGACCACACATACATAATGTAGGAAGCACATGACAAACTCCAAGTCCAGCGCAATCTAGGAAAAGTGCAGGAAAAACTTGCAGAACCCTGGCCAGAGATTTGGAAGGTCGGACCTAAACTACTCGAGGCCAGTGATGCAAGTGAGCCAAAGGAAAAAAATGAGATGTTACAACAAGCATTGTCTACTTGCACTAAGCAGATGAAAGCGAAGCTACAACAAGTCCAACAAGAAGCAAAACAATAGCCCTAGCAGCTCCAGGATCAAATGTAGAAGATAATATTGCAAGGCAATAACGCTAGAGAAGCACTGCATAAACACACCACAGACTGCACTAAAATCTTCAGAGAAGTCGTCGACTAGATAGGCATCATTGCTCGACGAAATCAGATTTTAGAGGAGGTCAGAACAAAAATTTAGGTGTTGAACAAGGAAGTTGCAGTCACAATGGACCCTATGGAGCAACAATAGAAGTTCAACCAAATCCAGCAGACCGACAACGAACTAAATACACTCTGTGAGGCACAGTCCATAGCCAAGAAATAGTTGCACAACTTCTGACTAGTAATCTAGAAAACCTACATACAAATACAACAGGTCGATGCAACAACAGACTCTGAGTGGAACTCGTTGGTTCTGGCTAAGCCAGAGGAATACAACAAAGAAATGACCCAACAATTCCTTGCAGAAGCATCACTCCTCGCCTGGAAGTGGCAGGACAAAGTTGGAAGATTTCACGAAGTAAAACATCAAGCTTTAGATTTTGTACTAGAATTGGGCCCTTCGTTTGAGGAGGCAAATGAAGAAAAAACAAACAAAAGATCCCAAAGAAGAAGAAAAACCGGACAATGGAAAACAACAGTTTCTCTTGGAGGATGTGAAAGAACCAAACGCTTGACTTGAGGACAAGTTATGGATTGTGGTCGGAGCCTCTTGGGCCCTTTGTTTTTGGGAAGAAACTACACAATTTTTGACTAAGCAAGAGGTGTGCAAAATTCATCAGAGGTTGGGAGAAAGAGAAACAAAAAACAGTTGCGGAAGTCAGCGCAACGCCAACTAAGTAACAAACGGTTGCAATAGAACAAGAAATCGGGCAAGCTGAGAAGGAAGACACAAACCAACTATATATAGGGCTGAGTATAAATGTAAAAGGGTTGGTGTTGTTGTGGTTGTTCGTTCAGTTCAATGATTGGATTAGAGTTGGGTTGAGTCATGTCTATCAGAGTCGCCCAAGGGTTTGGGATTAGTTGTTGAAACTTGTTGTAAGAGACAAGTGAGAGTTAGTATTGAACCTTTTTATGTAACTCTGAGTCTGTAATGAAGGAAATATCCTAGAACTAATATGAAGGAGAACCAAATTTTCAAGATATGATGTGTCTTTGTATGTTTACTTATGCATTACATTGTTCCTTTATGGTTTATGAGTTATGTTTGATGGTTCTATGTTTAATCGTTGTTCATAACGTAAGTAGGTTCAATTCTTGTGGTTAGATGTTTCATATCTGATGTTGTCTCTTGTGGAAGAAAATGAATGAGTTTCAAATGATCTATGGATCCTATTTCATATTTTTCCTACCCGTCCTTATTTATTTGTCTCAACAGTGCTTCGGGTGAGATTTCTTCTCTTCGGAAGAGATGAAAATGCCAATGCTCTAGACTATGCTGTACCTTTTGTTGGTAACCAGAGAAGGACCTTAGTCTGATCAAATTCGTGCCAACAATGTGTTTCCTAAAGAGGTACCCAGTCTACCTCTAAGAAGAGACATTTATTTATCAATAGAACTTGTACTTGGAGTGGTGCCAATGTCTAGAGAACCTTATAGGATGAGTACCCCAGATCTATTTGATCTCAATTACAGTTGAAGGAGAAGTTGGAAAGGGATTATATTTAACCTAGTGTGTCTCCTTGGGGAGCACCATCCTTGTTTGTGAAGAAAAAGGATGGCATACTCAAGTTGTGCATAGACTATAGAGAACTCAACAAAATGAAAATTAAGAATAAGTATCCCTTGTTAAGAATTAATGACTTATTTGACCAGTTAATGGGTGCTACAATTTTCTCCCAAATGGACTTGAGGTCTGGATACCATTAGGCTTGAATTAAGGATGGATACACCCACAAAAAAACTTTTAGGACAAGGTATGGGAACTATGAATTTGTGGTGTTACCATTTGGGCATACCAATGCACCATCCACCTTCATGTGCTTGATGAATAGTGTGCTCAACAAGTTTTTGGAAAAATTTGTGTTAGTTTTCATTGATTGTATCCTAATCTATTCTAAGAACAAGGAGAAACATGGAAGAGCATGAAGAGCACCTCAAGATAGTAATTCAAGTGTTGAGAGAGCACAATATCTATGGAAATCTTAGTAAGTGTGACTTTTTTCAAAAACAAGTCCAATACTTAGGCCATATCATCACCGAGGAAGGGATTGAAGTTGATCTTGACAATATCAAATCCATTATAGATTGGCCTACATGGAAATATTTAACTAATATCAGATCCTTTATGGGCCTAACAGGGTACTATAGAAAGTTCATAAAGGGGTTTTCCAAGATTGGTTATCCAATCAACTCCCTTCAGAAAAAGGGAGATAAATTTGTTTGAGCACTCAAGTGTGAAGAGATTTTTCGACAACTGAAATAACTGTTGACCAATGCACCTATTTTGAAAATAGAAGATCCAAACAAAGTTTTCCTTGTGTGTATAGATTCCTACAAAGAAGAATGGAGATGATTCATCATGCAAGAAGGGCATGTAGTCTGTCATGAATCCAGGAAATTGAATAAGCATGAAATGCATTATGTGACCCATGACTTAGAATTAGCTTCCGTAGTGCACGCCTTGAAAATGTGGAGAAACTACCTCCTAGGAAGAAAATTTATGCTTATGACATACCAGATTGAGGTAATTTTTTGACCAACCCAAACTAAATGCTAGACAAGCTAGATGGATGTCTCTCCTCAGTGAGTTTGATTTTGAAATCAAACATATCAAGGGAAAATAAAATAGAGTGGTTGATTCCCTCATTAGAAGCATGGAAGTGATTCAATTGGTATTCGTAAGAACCTGCAAATCAGACATCAAGACAAGAGTCAAGCGTGCACAAGAAACATATTAATTTTTAAAAAATGTAAAGACATATCTAGAACAAGAACCCATAGGAATGAAGTATGATGACTACCAACTGTTGAATGATGGCTTGTTAACATACAAAGATCAGTTGTATATCCAAAATTGTGATGAGTTGAAGAGGTTCATCCCGAGTGAACTACATAAAACACCATATACTGGTCATCCTAGTTACCCAAAAATGATAATAGTGACCAAGAGGTTGTTTTACCAGCTAGGAATGAAAAAGGACATAGCATAGTATTTAGCCAAATGTTTGGAATATCAACAGGTTAAATTGGAACACAAGCACCTAGCATGGATGTTGTAGGCCCTACCTATTCCATAGTGGAAATGGGAAACCATCTCCATGGATTTTATCATGGGATTACCTAAATAAACCAAACATAATGATTCCATTACAATAGTTGTGGATAGGTTGAGTATGCCTGCTCACTTTATCTCAATAAAGTCCACTTGAAAGGAAATAGATATTGCCAATATTTTCATGAAAGAAATATTAAGACTACATGGGATGCCCAGGGAAATCATCTCAAACAGAGATACAAAATTTACTTCAAATTTTTGGAAGTCTATGTTTGCTGGTTTTGGAACTAAATTGCTATTTAGTAAAAGCTATCGCCCTCATAATGATGGGAAGATAGAGATGGTAAACTGAGTATTGGAAGACATATTAAGGATGCATGTGATGTTTCATCCCAAGAAAAGGGAATAATACCTACCACAGATAGAATTTTCCTACAACAATGGCTATCATGAATACTTGAAAATGAGTCCTTTTGAGGCTCTCTATGGTAGACAATCAAATATTCCAATCAGATGGGACAACCCAGTAGAAAAATTACACTCGGGCCAGAGATGCTAAAGGAGTTAGAACATCAAGTAGCTCAAATAAAGAAAAATCTAAAAGTGTTCCATGATAGGAAGAAGATTTATACAAAAAAAAAAAAGGACTCATAAAGAGTTCAAAGTAGGGTATCATGTTTATCTATGAATTAGACCCAAAATAAGTTCCTTGAGGATGGTAACATGTGCCAAGTTGGCACCTCACTTTGGTGGAACCTTTGAAATTCTAGATAGAGTGGGACATGTAGCTTATAGATTAGTTTTACCTCCGATAGTGAAAGCACGTAATGTTTTCCATGTTTCATTGTTAAAGGGATATATACATGATTCTTCTCACACAATTGATTGGTCTGTGATCTACGTGGAACCAGAGGGAGAATTATTTCCAAAACCTCAGTGTATCCTATATAGGAAAGAGACCCCTCTAAGGAACAAAACCATTTCACAGGTCAAGGTGCACTATAAATACTTTTGTCCCGATGAAGCTACATGGGATCTAGAGGATTCCATGAAACATGCATACCATTTTTTCTTCACTATTGTTGTTATCGAACAAATCGGTAAGTGTAGACACAAACTAATCTCCCTAACTTCAACAAGAAGCTAGAACAAAACAGAGAAAAATACAAACTTCTTTTTAGATTTCATTGTCATATAAACTAGTTTAGAGAGGGACAAATGTCATACCTTTTAAATGACATTTGCTCCTCATTAGTGTCGTCCTTGTCGGTCCATATTTGATTTTGTGGGATGGTGAACCTATTTAAGAATTACAAACCAACAAAGAGAGAGAACAACTATATATATATTCCAATGAATTCTATGTATAATATCAAGGAGTTATACAATAAAATTAAATACACCTTTATAGGGAAGAAATGTGTTGATGAATTATATTAAATTAAAGTGGAGAACAGAACCCATGCCTTGATGTTTCAAGGTCCCTTCAAATAGCTCTTTGCTTCAACACACACACACCTTTGCTCCAATTCCTTTGATGAAGAAGATCCACAACTTGACTTAGAGAGCTAATGCAAAGCTATCTCAAGTATATTCTATAGCAGAGTTCTTCATGCATAAGAAATCCTTAGATTTTTCCATAAGATATCCCTCTTTATATAGGGTGAAAAAGGGATGGATGAGGATATTAGGATGATCCCAATAAATCAGAGAAGTGAGTAAGATCCAAACCGATCAGAGGCCACCTCATATTCTAGAAGATTCCCTTCTAGAACCTTCGTGAATTTCACTTTTCCTCTTGTTTAAGCATTTCTGCACCCTATGCATAGGAAACCTTCGACAATGTTGTAGTCTAGTTTTGGTGCAACATGCGATGAGCAAGTATCATGCAACCCCAAGCATAGAGCAGGGTGCGATGATATCCTTTGACATAGTTTTTAAGGAAGAAAAGATAATCCACTTTTCTCATGGAGAAAGTCTCTTTCAGTGTTTTCAGGGAACATGGAAGTGAGTCATGCACATATTGTCACTTGATCACTGGGGTGACCAAAATAATGTGTAACAAAATGCACCCTAAAGTATGAAGTTGGAATCTATGATAGTTGAAATAATTTGTAGAATTTGTGTGTCGAAAACAAGGATCTCATTGGTTGAGAACCTGCAAACAATCAAGCATCTGCATAATGATATACCATCTTCTAAAGTAGGAATTCCCATACTCAAAATACAAGTGACCCTAATCATAAGTGTCAAGTGAGTCATGGCCACTAAACATACACTGTGGAGCCATGTCATCATGATTCAACATAGCCACGAGAAATACACTATGGATCTATGCTCTTTAAGAATTCAAATTCGGACATAGCCATGAAACATACATAGTGGATCTATGTGTCAGTACAAACTCATGAATACTCCATCACAACCTGGGCCAATATGGTGAGATCCAGGGTCTTCATTTCTATCGTCTAGAAGTATGAATCTAGCCATGTGATTACAGGAGATGAAGTAGAACATGGTAGAAACCACTTGATTATAGGTCATTAATGAAAACCATTAACAAGTGCGAGGAAAATCACCATTGATGTCAATGACTCCCCAGGAACTTGAGTACAATACAATGAATGTGAATGAATGAGTTGAAGCTGAACACTCAATGGAATCTTCCAATCAGAGGCCAATGATGTGAACCCACTATTGAAAGCGAAGAGACCTTCCATTGAGGCATGCATGTTCCAAGGTACTAAATTATTTCTAAGTCTTGTTCCCGAATAATGAGTTGAAGTCGACAGGAAAAGACTCGTCATAGGAGGGCCTTAATGTATCCCCCGTCAATGAGATGAAATATGTAACATATTTGAAGTAGATCAGAGTATGAAGTGATTCATAAATGACTCGGTGAAGGACGAGATGGTATAAAATTTAGAACTGTAGATGGCCAACTCGATAGAAATCTTGTTTAGGTTGGAATTCTCTTAAACATATGAAAAACACGACAGTTGTCTTGGCAGAATTGACTCAAGGAGGACCCAAAATATGGACTTGTGGATGGTCAAATGAGAGACAAATTGATTCCCCAACCCAGATACAAAGATGAAGGGGGTGTCATATTCAAGAGTGACATACTACCACTAACACAGATACAGATACACATTTCTTTCCCAATTTTGCCCCACCATTTATGGCGAGTACCTCTTTATTTTTACACAATCTTGAGGAAGATAACATATGCTTGTAATGTAAGATCATCCTTTAGATGATTCCCTTGAATTATTTTTAACGAACCATAGGAAGGATTGGTTTGGTCCCATATGGGCCTTTCTGATCTAAAAATGAAGAAGACTTGAAATACTTGAAATTATTGCAATGCAAATGTTATGTGTTTAAAGCAAATGGATCATTTTTCAACACATAGATTAAGGGATTACTGATGCAAAATACACATATACAGTATCATAATCAATGAACATAAGCACATAAACACAACAATTGATAAAGGAGTTCACCCCTCTCTTGGGCTACATCTCCTGGTCTAGCTTCCAATGGATCATTATTATTAATTTCTCAAAAGTGCTCAAAAACATGTCTTACAATGCTCAAACTGACAAACCGACTACTCCAATGGCTTCAGAGCGTCCCAAAACCCCTATCTGGGCTCTTTCGGCACCTCAATCGGTCGAGAAATGAAGAAGTTAGGCCTCCTTGAAGTCCCCTCTTCAAGCTTGCTGTCTTTGCAAATACAAAACGCACCCTTGTCATTTGAACCTGGAACACACACAATAAATAACGTGAAAACCCATCACTGGGTGCAACCATGCCAATGGTTCAAACCGTAGGATGGTTAAGGGCGCTCCAGCCCCTAACCGCCTAACACCGGGGCGTATGAGGGTCATGTGACCGCGCATGTTGACAAAAAGGGCTTAAAAACTTAACCGCTTAACTTCCGTGCTCTCGGTTGGTCACATGGCACAATGAAAAGGACCATGGGCTATGTTAAAACCCTACGTGTGTTGTTGGTAGGTATGGGCACATGCAATAATAGTATGATCGAGGGCTGGGGCTAAGCCCTAGCCCAGACCCCCGCACCGACCAATACATAAAATGACTTTATATATATTGTTTTACATATATTGTATAAGCAGCAATGTGTGGGCTAGTGGTAGCCCACACTCTACCAAAGTGCAAAGCCACCAGGAGGTCTGGGGTTCGACTCCCATGGACCTCATATTATTTTAAACACAACCAATCAGCCAATTCTAGGGTGCCATGTGGCAGCCCATGATTGGGCCACATGGAACCTTACCATTGACCAACAAAATGCCACGTGTCATGATATCATTTGCCTTCAACAATCAACCAGATTCTTCCACATCATCGTACGGTCTGTATGGCCCTGCCACGTCAGCTTGTACGGACTGTACAGTCAGCATCATTTTTTTTGCCTGTTTGACTTGACGAACAGATTGCAATATCTCTCGCTCCCGACGTCCGTTTGAGATGAAAGGAGTTGCATTGGGTTCGCAATGACGAGGCCTACACTCTCGTCTAGTTTGAAGCAACTCCAAGAACTTTGAATTTTTGAGCAAAATTTGATCCCCTGATCACACCTCCCCATTGGGAAGCTTTTGGACCTCCAAAAGACTATTTTCAGTCTATGTGAAGATGAGGGTAAAGT
>JZKD02S2345196.1:820150-833513 GCA_000966675.3 Picea glauca
AAGCAAGCTGAATTTTGGTTTCATCATCTTGAATTTTTTGTATTCTACAATATACTTCAATTTGACGTATCCAATTATCTAACTTCTCATCATTAACTTCTCCATTGTATATTGGAAATTCAAATTTTATATCAAGCTTTAATGAAGGAATTTGCGAAGGAGTTTTACCATGCCCCTTTGGAGAATTCAGAAGATGTTTTGAACTAGTAGTAGAAGAAGAAGAAGATGATGATGATGGAGGAGAGGGTGGTGGAGAAGGACCATTCCCTCCATTTTCATTTGGAGTCTTGTCACCACTGCCTCCCTTATGCATTGAAGGATTGAAGCCTTCACCTTGCGACAATATGTTCCTTTCCATCAAGATCTTCATCATATCTCTCAACTCCATGACAGCCTGTCTGAGATCTTCATTTTCTACAGCAACACGTTCATGACTTTCCGCACGAGCCATGCTTGGTGAATGCCTTCCTGAAACTTGCGGTGATGGTATATGCTTCCTCCTTGTCGGATGAGAAATTGGCTCCACAAGTTGACCTTCTCCTCTTGTGAGTTTTAACCTTGTGAGTTTCAAACAATCAAGTCTTCAAAAACCAATGCTCTAATACCAACTTGATCTAAAAATGAAGAAGACTTGAAATACTTGAAATTATTGCAACGTAAATGTTATGTGTTTAAAGCAAATGGGTCAGTTTTCAACGCATAGATTAAGGGATTACTCATGAAAAATACACATAGACAGAAGCATAATCAATGAACATAATCACATAAACACAACAATTGATAAAGGAGTTCACCCCTCTCTTGGGCTACATCTCTTGGTCCATCTTCCAATGGATCATTATTATTAATTTCTAAAACTTTCTCAAAATCATGTCTTACAATGCTCAAACTAACAAACTGACTGCTCCAATGGCTTCAGAGCATCCCAAAACCCCTGTTTGGGCTCTTTCGGCACCTCAATTGGTCGAAAAATGAAGACGTTAGGCCTCCTTGAAGTCCCCTCTTCAAGCTTGTTGTCTCTGCATCTACAAAACACACCCTTGTCATTTGAACCTGACACAAACACAATAAATAACATGAAAACCTAGCACCGGGTGCAACCACACCAACGGTGCAAGACGTAGGATGGTTAAGGGTGCGCCAGCCCCTAACCGCCTAGCACCGGGCCGTATGAGGGTCATGTGACCACGCACGTTGGCAAAAAGGGCTTAAAAACTTAACCGCTTAACTTTCGTGCTCCCGGTTGGTCACATGGCACAATGCAAAGAACCATGGGCTATGTTAAAACCCCATGTGCGTCATTGGTAGGTATGGGCACATGCAATAATAGTATGACTGAGGGCTGGGGCTAAGCCCCAGCCTGAACCCCTGCGCCGACCAATACATAAAATGAATTTATATATATTGTTTTACATATATTGTATAAGAAACAATGTGTGGGCTAGTGGTAGCCCACACTCTACCAAAGCACGGAGCCACTGGGAGGTCCAGGGTTTGACTCCCACGGACCTCATACTATTTTAAACACAACCAATCAGCCAATTCCGGGGTGCCACGTGGCAGCCCATGATTGGGCCACGTGGCACCTTGCCATTGACCAACAAAATTCCATGTGTCACGATATCATTTGACTTCAACAACCAACCAGATTCTGCCACATCATCGCACGATCTGTACAACCCTGCCACGTCAGCCTGTACGGACTGTACAGTCATCATCATTTTTTTTGCCTGTTTGACTTGATGAACAGATTACAATATCTCTCACTCTCGATGTCCATTTGAGATGAAATGAGTTGCGTTGGGTTTGCAACAACGAGGCCTACACTCTCGTCCGGTTTGAAGTGATTCCGATCACTTTGAATTTTTGAGCAAAATTTGATCCCTTGATCACTTTCGATGCTTTTTTTACGAGTCCAAAGAAAGAAAACATAGGGGTTTTTCATGTTTAGAGAGTCTGAAAAACACTTAAAGAAAACTCCAAAATGTCCTTTTTCATAAGTTAGTCTGACGAGACCGAAAATGAGATAATCTACTGCTCATGATATGTTTTCTTCAAATACTTTTACAAGTGTGAAAAGAACAAGGTCACTCGACTATCTTTTCGTGTTTAGAGGGATTGAAAAGAGTTGAAAGGAACTAAATGATTTCTTGTGAACTTCGACGATCCCAAATCGCCACAGGGGATACACAACCAGGGTGTGACAATTTTACTCTATGTAAAAGAGAGCCCTTGCAATGACCGCAACTCAAATTTTGAAAAAATAAAATTAGTTAGGAAAACTTCTAACTTTTGGATTTTGATGAATCTAATCATCATTTGATGTTGTTCGGCAGGTTTTCCTTAGTCATTATTCTTGAGTGGAGGGAACGTCAGCACAAGGAAGAAGACTAATTTTACGGGAATGACCCGAGCATTGTCATGGCACTCCAGGAGTGTGGTTTTCTCAAGTTTCTCGAAGTTTAGGGCATGAGAGCCCAAATGAGGCTATTGGAGTACTTGGTCCACACGTGGGATGTCAATGAAAAATCCTTTCATGTGGGTGTGCATACACTTACATTGGAGATAGATGATATTTAGTTTTTGATGGGATTATCTTGTTGAGGCTCTTGGGTATCACTCTCAGGAACCAAAGGCGGTGGAGAACCCATGGACTATTATGTTGCACATCATTGCGTTCTAGGTAAATAAAAACATAGTGGAAAGGTTTCTATTAGGGATGTTCAGTATTTACCCTTGAGAACTATCCTCTACACTATCACTCATATGGCAGGGAGTGTGGCTCCCCACATGGCTTTAAAAAACCAATTTTAGTATGCTATAGAGTGTATGGAGCCCCGGGTCTTCAATTGGTGCGAGGGTCTTTTTAAGAACACGAAGAAACAACTTACAAAGTGTCAGAACAGTTGGTTGAAACAATTTGGCTATGGATCCATTTTGGTATCCTTCTTCTTGGAGAGGGTCCCCGTCTTACACCTACAGGTCGAGTGGGGAATATCCACTCCAAAATATGCTTGAATGAAAAGTTGGGTGGATTTGATGGATTGACATGGTGGAGTTCCCATCATCATATATGTTGAAGCTTTCTTCTAGTGGCTGAGAGATCAAATAATTAAGGTTGATGACTATCCTTATGCTGGGACCAACTTCCATGGGGACCCCGACTTGGCATTACCCGAGGTATGTTAGTGGGGAGACATAGGTAAGAAGAATTTTTTTATCATATGTTGTTTTTGGTATTTTAATTATAATTGTTTTTTGTCATTTATCCAATACTAATCAAGTTCTCTAAAAAATGTAGATGTGGAACCTTATTGTCCTCCAGGATCATATCCTATTCAGAGACGATGAGAGATAGGTTTCGTGGTGGGTCGAGGAGTGGCTACTAAGGATATCGAGGAGATCGAACATAGCCTAGAGGGATTAACCATGAACATCCCTGACATCACGGTGGATGAGTTACCTCAGTGCTACCAACATCGTACAATTGGCGTATCAACATCCATTGGCCGACTGCTCTGTAGAGTGACACGTGCAGTCATTTGTTACAATGAGAAGATTCCCTGATGCTTATGTATATGAAGCCATGAGCTTCACTATTTTGACATTTTGGTCTTAGGACAAACACTTTTTGTAACTTTTGACATATTAATATAAAGTTCCTACTAGCTTACTTGTCTTTTTAAATGTGTGTTTGGATTTATAAATGGTGCAAAAGTCTGTCTAAGACAAATTTAGCCAATGTATATGTTAATATGTTTATACATCTAGGAATATGTTGATACTCAATATAATCAAAATGTCCTTCCAAGAGGTGAATTCTTAAGTATACCCGTAACAATGTAGGATTTTAGATGGAATAAACGTTACTCAATTGAATCACTACTAACTGTGAATCAATTTGTACAACAAGATTACATATTCCAAATGAAATGGCTTCAGTTAACAACTCGATAACTGCAATGTATTCTGCGATATTATTAGTTTCCAACCAAGGAAAACACCGTGTAAATTGATCAACTCATCTGTAGGTGAATAGATTACCCATGCAATAGACACTAGATTTTGAGTACTACGAATAGCACCATTAGCAAGGCTGACATATGGTAGTGAAGAAATTGACATCTGGAAACCAAGAACAATGAAGGGTAAGCAGCCTAAAGGAAAAACAAAAAATGAAAAAATCACACTAGAGTATGATACACTAAAAATACAAAGCACTCATGCAAAAATAGTTTAAGCATAGTACTTCTTCAAGTGAAGCCCATATGTGGGTTCACTAAAAGGAATTCCATCATAATCTACCAGCTCATAATCCCCTTTCTCCAACACTTGTTTAACGATATACGGGCGATGCCACACAGGCTCAAATTTACCAACCCCTAACAAGTCAGGATCTTGTTCGTAAAGGAGAACTAAATCACCCTAAGAAAAAACATGTGGTTTGAAATGCTTGTTGTATTGATATTTGACACTTTTCTTATGATTTTCTATGACTAAGGAAACATCACGATGAGTCTCATCTAATTGCATCAAATACAAGAGACGTTTCTCTTTGGCTTAGGTGTTAGGGAGAAGTTTGAAAACTAGTTTCAAAGATGGGATTTTAAATTCAATCAACATAATAGCTTCGATAAAATATACTAACTGGAAAGATGTGAACCCTGTAGCCGATTTAATGGATGTCTGATAGGCCCATAATTCCAAGAAGAGAATCATCTGTCGTCTTGCCTTGTGAATTCCTACCATCCCGACTGAGTGAGGGTTACATGTCATGAAGTCAATGACCCATTTAGCGAATGGACCAACATAAACTACAGTTTAAAGAGGAGAAGGATGTGATCAGATCTTGTTGTTATACATTTGATAAGACTGGCATTTTTGAATGGCAGTAATGAAATACTTAAACAACGAAGGCCAAAAGTAACCAAATCATAATATATTTTGGGCAGTGTCATACCCAAACATATGACCACCACATGCTCTAGAATGACAGTCATTTAAAGCTTTCTCAGCTTCATCATAGTTTAGACATCCTTAAAATACAGATTCAATACCATGACGGTAAAGGGTATCACCGAGGATAATGTATTGATGGGATTGATATTGAATATGACGACGATCTACATGAGAAATATCTGGCCAAAAATTTTGGATTTGGAGATAAATGATAATGTCCCCATACCATATGTCGTCAGAACTAATCAAGAAGAGAGACTCATCAGGAAAGGAATCCCTTGCCACAACTTTTGTCTCAGTGGAGAGGAGGTCACATATCAACTCAAAAAAAACCAAAGATTTCTTTGACTTGGCTCACTCAAACTCGAAATCAAACTCCTGGAGAATTAGTATCCATTTGGAGTATTTCCCCCCCCCAACAATTGTCGATTAAGGATGTGTTGCATAGGGTTGCAATCGGAAATGATTGTAGTTTTGTGTAATAATATATAATGACAAAAACATTGAACAACTTGAACAGCTGCCAAGCCTAGTTTCTCCAGATGCACATATTTGGTTTTAGTGTCCATGAGACTTTGACTCAAATAATAGATAAAATGTTCATTGTGCAAATCATCTTCTTGGACTAGAACCATAGCTATGGTAGAGTCTGAAGCAACTAAGTATAAGAAATAATCTTGACTATAATCGGGAGGAAATAAGAGTGGTGTACGAGTTAAGGAAAGTTTCAAAGATTCAAAGGCATTATTGGCAGTCTCGTCCCATACAAAATCGTGACCCTTCTTAAGAATTTGAGTGAAACCTTTCCTTAGTTCATCATAATTGGAGATGAATCGACATAAATTTTTTTCCTTCCCTTGCAAAATTTGGACTTGCCATAAGGTAGAAGGAGGAGGCAAATTGAGAATATCTTCAACCTTCAAAGGATCCACCCTAATCCCATGTGTAGAAACGATAAAACCAATAATTCGTCCGAACTCCACACAAAAAACACATTTATTTGGATTCAATCATATGTGATAATATCGACAGTGTAGGAAAATGGCTCGTAAGTGTGCCAGGTGATTTTGGTGACACGGAAAATGCACCAGTAAATCATCGAGGTAAGGCTGTACAATGTGCTTAATATTATGAAAATCATAAGACATAGTGTGTTGAAAAGTCGCACCAACATTCTTGAGACCAAAAGGGATTTTCTAGTATGCGAATCTACCCCAAGGGAAAATAAAATTAGTCTTATGTTGATCTACGGGTAAAATATTGATTTGATTATAGTCGGAGAATCCATCCATCAAAGAGAAGATCTCACTCTTAGCACAATCATCAATGAACTGGTCAACGAAAGGGGTTGGATAATTATCTTTGGGACAAGCCTTGTTGATATCCCTATAATAAACACAAACATGGATCATACCTTGTTTCTTCTTCATCAAAACAATATTGGATACCTAACCAGTCAATGATATAGGGTAGACAAAACCGGATTTAAGAAGTTTTTCCACTTTGAGTTTAATAGCAGTAGCTTTGCGTGGATGTACTGGGAAAAGTATCTGTTGAATGGGTTTAGTGTCCAGGTAAGTCTTAATTTCATGTACAACAATATCTGGATCAATTCAAGGAATCTCTTCATAACTCCAGGAAAAAATGTCACAAAATTCTTGGAAAAGGGCCTTGTAAATTTAGATCTCATTAACAGAACATGAGGCACTGATATGAACATTTTCCATGATTGTGGGTTTAATCAAAATATCTAGAGGGATGGTGGGTGAAATATTTCCCAAGTCCCCTTCATACAAAACATCGTTTTCTAGTTCAAGAACATGGGAAATAGTAATGATAGTAGACGAATTCAAAATTCATTGGTAACTCTCTATGGTCTCGGGTTCTAGGAAGAGGATAGAACAAAGATGCCCATCATCCCATGGGGTATCTTCCATAGACATAACTGTCATGATTATCTCATCGGTGTGAAATACCATGTGAAATGGATCCATAGACGTATATAGGAGAGATTGAGGAGAATGAGTTGTCAATTGAATATCTAGATAATCCAATTCCACCATACTTAAAGGCATTCGGTCACTGTAACAAAGAAAATCGTGAGAGATATGTATTTTCCAAGGGTCATAAGAATCAAGGATTTCACCAACAGTGTTCGAGATCATGTTAATCAAAGCGACAAAAGGAGGAGGAATATTGGGTGGTGAAATGGGGAACATACCCATTAACGGTGAATCCTTTAGAAGACCCACACCGACATTCTCATAATCGGGAGGTGTTTTCGCAATGAAAGGTACATTACTAGTGCATGAATCCGAATTAAAAAAGGCAAGTTGATCAACAATAACAACTTTTCCTTGGTGAGGTAAATGTATCACACGGGAAAGAGTAGAAACAACTGCACACATAGAATCGATACAACTAAGGCCAAGTAGAAGATTGTAATTGAGAGGTGCATCAAACACCTCAACCTCCACATTAACTACTTTTCCTTCTAATGCAATAGATAACGAAAGAAGAACAACATAAGGTTTAAACCCTGTCCCATTAAAACATTTTAGAGTATTGTGTGACTTGGTAAGGGAAGGAGAGCCAATGTCTTTCCAACAAGTGATGGGCATGACGCAATTCAAGGCTCCTTCATCAATCACGGTTCGACAAATATTCTTATTTTACACAATGACTTGTATTTGAAATGCTAATTGAGGAGGGAGCCTTGGAATGTGATCTTCCAAGTCAAATATTATCAAGTTTGTATCGGTAGGATCAATTCCACTAATAGCCTTTAATAGTGCCTTCCATGGCATAGGAAAACTTTGAAGGACTTCGAGAACCGACATCGCAGAAGGTGCTTGTGCAAGATCTTCTACAATACTATAGTTTTGAGCAACACGTGTGTGAGGGTTAAATGACTTCTTACAAACAACGCCCTTAGGAGGAGGAAGAAGAAATGTATCTAGACTCGGTCATTTGAGATGAAGAGGACCATTGGGAGGTGAATTCAATGGAGTAGATTGAACCAATGGAGGTGGTGAATCATAAAATTTCTCTTTTGAAGGAGAAGAATATTTGGCTCGAGTAGCGATTGCAACTTCATTCTTATTAGATTCACCAGTACACATAAGTACATAAGATGTGGTAGAGGGAGAAGGTTGGTAATTAATAACCAATTGGGCCTGTTGTTGAAAAGGAAAAGATTGTGACAAAACAACGGGTGTAGGATGTGTCCCAGTCCCTTGCAAGAACTTAGTAACCTTAACACGTTGTGGACAATATTTCATATAATGATCCTCACCAAAGATAAGACAAGGATAACGTCACTTTTCTTTTTCGTCAACGGGTTGAGTCATAGATTTATCGAATTTATTATTATTATTTTTATCCTCTTTATTCTTCCCCTTCCCTTTCTTTTAATTTTGATTTTTACCAGTAGGTGTAGATTGAGCCGTATTAACCTCAGGGGTTTTACCGGGAGAAGGAGTCAGAGGAGGAGTATTTTGTACATTAGCAGTAGTAGATTTGGGATTGGAATGACTAGCTTGTTTAGACCGAGTCTCATCATGAAAATTTCCAATCACACCATCAACAACATGAGAAGATACTACAAGTGTCAGGGTTGGAATTTTAGATGGTTGAGGGGCATCATGGATCAAGTCATTTAGCGTTTCTGTTTTTTAATAAATGAGATCCAAGTATTTAGAAAGACTAATCTACTGCTCTTTAGTGACGACACCACCCATGGCGACATCATGGGTTATAGGACCGATGAGTGACTTGGTAAACCACTTAGCCAATAGTTGATCAGGAAGGGAACTTTGATTAAGTGTCTTCTCTGCCTCCACTTGTGAATATGATTGGAAATATGAGTATAAGAGGATTGTTTAAATGAACTCAAAATTTTGGTTCTTGTCTCAGATCATATCGGTAATTGGTAATGCGTTAATAAATCCATAGTTAAGGTGTTGAAATCATTGAATAATCCTTGTGGAAATTCAATATACCATTTGGTTTTGGAACCTGTAAGAGTTCGTTGGAAAAGACGTAATCTAATGGATTCATTCATCAAGGAGTTGGATGAACACCAGAGATGAAATTTCATGACGTGATTATTTGGGTCTTCTCCTAATCGAATGCCAAACTTAGTAATGTCTGATGGTAACTTGGCAGGTATGACCAACCAATAAGGAGAATGCAAGATAGAATCATTCAAAATCCTAGATAAATATGGTAAATCCAAAGTAGCAAGAAATGACAGTTGTCTGTTAACTTGAGGAAACTAGTAATTTTGAGGAGGTAATCTTGTATGTATACCAGTAGGACCATAAGAAGTTTGTAGATAGTTAGAGGGTCCTGTCAAATTTGGTGGTGGAGGGTTTTGAGTCAAATATCCAACATGAGTTGGTTGATTGGGTATGCTTCCTTTGAAAGGAGAATTAGAATGAAAATATTGACCCCAGGTAGGATTCATAGAGCCTGGATATGGTTTCTTGGGATTACGGGGTACGAAATAATTTACTGGAGGAGGTTTCCCTCCAAGAAGTTGTTGATTTCCTTAGAAAGGAAAATTCCAAGGTTGATATTGTAATCCATAGATATATTTCCCGTACACTAGGTTATGACCCCCAACTTGGGGTTCCTCCCCAACTTGAGGTTTCCCCCCAACTTGAGGTTGGATCGCAACTTAAGGTTTTCCTCCAATAGGAATTTGAAAAATAGAAGCGAAAGAATGAATTGTGCCTCCAACTTGATTGGAGGTACTTGGGCTAGGACAATTATATACTCTAGGTGGAGGTGGAGGAGGAATGCTAGCCCCCCCGAAGAGAACCTTGGTGGGTGTAGGAACAAAAATTCAAGCATGATTATACCAAGGAGGAACAAAAATTTAGGCCCTACAGATGGACTCTGGCAGGATTAACAATAGAAGTATTAAGAGCGTTATACCCAGGTGGAAGTGACAAAATTGATATAAGAAGAAGTGGTGTTCCAATAGGAGCTTGAGTGATTACCAAACTTCCCACAGAAACACACGTAACTTGTGGGACCACGGTAGAGATAGTGAGATGGAGGGGAGGAATTGTATGAGAACCAACCAACAATTGGTCTGAAACCATGACAACATTACTGGTCGTTCTAGTAAAATGATCTAAAGGTACTGTATAAGCAGTGGAAGTCATAGGTGTATTTGATGCCATAGGTTTATTAGGACTCATTCCTAGTTTATTAAAAATATTGTGTCCCGAAGAGGTCCTCCAAAGAGAACGGACAAGGAATAATCAAGGACAAGGTATTTGATTCTAAACGATTCACTCTGGAAGGGTGGATCGTCTATACCATAATCTGCGTAAGGTCGAGTAGGTATTATATTATAATCTTCAACAACAATGTCTCCTAACAAGTTTATTCAGAGAAAAAGTGGATCTCGTATAACACTCAATAAAAGATTTACATGAAGCGTTGATTCCTCCAATGGAGTAGAACTTCCAATCTCAGAGGCCACGTCATTATTGACTGCTCCTTCAGGAGAACCCTTTGGTGAGTTAAGAAGTAAAGGAGCATATTCTTCTGACTCTTCTGTAGGTAACCCTTGCATCCTATGTGAATGGAAAGGGTCGATGTTGGCCAAATAAAGCGTGAAAGAATCTATGGCCAACTAGAGAAACAAACAACACTCACTAATAAAATATAGATATCAAACACACAAACAAACCTTCTTATTTCGAAGTCACTAGTTGGTGATTAAATCCAACGTCATGAAATCAAGACAAGAAGGGGCTGGGATAAAGAGGGTGGAAAATTTACATTGGCGACCTGCTTAATAGACTTATACCCTGGTGCAAGCTCCCACATATAATCGTGGGTATACCATCCAAGGAGCCCGAGTGAGTTTGGCCAACGTCGATTCCAGGTACCTTGAAGACTTTATCGTCCACAGTCATGTTTACGGGAGAAATTGACCGTCCGTCAACTGGGAGAGTGGAACCGGTCCGAGGTTGTCTAAATAACCCAAGCCGTTTGGAATGGACCACCCTGACGAGTTTAACAACTCCGTTGGCCGCTCTAAGGTCTTCTGTGAAAATCAAAGAGAGAATTGATCTGAGCTAAGTAATCTAACTAAAGTAAATAAAACAATCTAAACTATAACTAAATACAAGAAACTAACTAAAATAAAGGAAACTAGAAACTAATAAAACAAAGAAAATGAACTAATATACTAAATACTAATTATTCTATACAATCCACTAATTACTATTATAATAACTCAAATCAACTATCTATATATCAGCTACAATATTTCTTATTCACAAATGTACACAATGAACAACCTACATATTTGATTAAAACCTGCAAAACTCGTGCGTTCTCTGCCCTAAGACAGCCAAGAATCTCTTTTTGATTTTTATATTTTATGAAAAGGAAATAAATGTTACTGAAATTAAACAATATAATATATTTACTGAAATTAAACAATCTAATATAAATCTAATTAAGATTATATCTAAATTAAACTACTTAATCAAAACAGTAAACAACAAACTAATTGACTTGGAAACGCTCCAAGTCTGCCCTGTGTATGATGACTTCTTAAGCTGGTTGGAGGAAGAAATTCACACCGTTTAGTCCTTAAACTTCTCGTAAAAAATCAGCTATGCTGCTCCTTGAAGTGTTTTATAAGACAAACAAGACATAAAAGAAAATCATAACAATCTTCTGATTATAAATTCCTGCAATAAGGGAAACCTGTTATGCATAAAAATTATATATAACAATTCAATCTATGAAGAAGACAAAGCTATCATTCACAAAATGAATCAACAACTGTTATGTATTTTATCTATTTGGAAGAGACAAGATATGGATAACAGTAATAAAATTATATCATTTGCATTTGATTTAGATAGCTAAAGTAGTCGTAAACCATAAACAAAGTGATATACAAAACTTGAAACAAAATGTTGATATATTGAGAAGCAAAAGCTATGACAAAACATCAATTCTACTCCAGTTTGTAACAGAATTACATATCCTTGTTCTCCCACAACTGAGGATGTTCATTATTACAAAAATCATAAGTATATATAGGTTTCTCCATAGGGTAAAACATCCATGTGGATAATTCTCAAACAGTTTTACATAATCAAGAAAAATATCCCAAAATATCTTAAACTAAGTAACTAAAAATGCAGGTGAAATCCTTAAGATATACTCCAACTCCTCATAAACTCAATTGCAATTCGAATTTACCTACAATAGAACACAAATATCAAATTAGAAAGATATTTGAGGGACAAAATACAAAAAAAATGATCCTATAGACTTAGCTACATAATCATCTGATTCTGTAGCTAGTCAAAAATAGCAAACAGGATCAGATAGAAATCAAATAAAATCTTAAAAGAAATCAAATCCAATTTAATTTTCTTTTCATCATCAAAATGAATTAATAATAATTCAAGTGAAATTATCATTTAGATTAAACAATATAAAAAAAAAAATGCAATCAAAACAGAGTACGAAATGCTCTGTTTTTAGTCACCATAAAACATGGTCAAACTTTGACAGGCCTATTTTGAATTAAACGAAATCAAGCAGTGAATCAAGTGATATGAGATATGATGTAATCGTAATACACAACCATAATTGAATAGAATCGTATACAAGATATGATATGCCACAACATAACTATAATCGATATCATTGAACACAACATATATGTTACAGCTGTAGCAATACACATAGGTCATGTTGTTTCAATCAACAGTAAAGATAGGCGAGCTGTAGATTATGCATAAGATTTGCTCTATTTTGATCAAATACGGGAAGGCTATTACGATATACTCAGAACGAAATATGCGTAATAGTATTGACCAAAAATCACCATAGATTTCATTTGCTAGATGTAACACAGTCAAAATCGAACAGCATTGATAACTGTAACCTGGGTAGAAATTAAATGAAATCGGGTCTGGGTTAATTATAGAACAAATTCATCATCCTGGGCATGATCACTTTTTGTTTCGCAAATCCATTCATAACTGAAAATACACTGTCATTCCAATTCAAAATAGAACAGGGTTGATTTAATCAACGGGCCACAACAAATTGACTGGTTGGGCTTCACATGACTGTTACGATTTGTATCAACTCACGATTTGGAAAATATAAAACAAAACCCTTTTTTAAACATAATCCAAATCGTATCTGGGTTGGTCAAAGTCATACTCCAATAAAAATGTAACAGACAACCATCGTTTATGTGCATCATAACCAATTCGAATCAAAACATAGATTGTGTTTCAAAATTTGAAATGCAAAACGACTTTCCTATAATAGATGCAACAAAGCATTCAATCGTAACTAATTTAAAACAATCAAATCCAGAATATGATTACTAGAATCAAAACCA
>JZKD02S2345196.1:851747-908138 GCA_000966675.3 Picea glauca
TATATATATATATATATATATATATATATATATACATATAGGTGGATGTGTGTGTCTCCATGGTTGGATACCTGCAAGAAAGAAATTCTTGTTGGATAAGACAATGAAATAGAGGCACCCTAGGTAGGAAATTGAATGCCTTGGACCTAGGTGAGAGCTCTCAAAAACTAAGAAGTATTGAAAAAGAAGAGAGAAAACCCCCGTGAAATTTGGCTAAGTCATGGACCAGAATTTTAAGCCTAAGAAAGACCCTTGTTTTTCCTCGAAGGATTGTGACTATCGATTTACCATGGAGGTTATATATAGACCCTTCATTAGTGTAGGGGAAGAATTAAATATCAACCATCGATTTGGTGAGATAATGGATACTAACCATTCATCGTATGGTTCCATTGGGAGTAAGTCACAGAGATGAGCTCCAACGAGGAAACTTTGAGGGGAGATTTGGACCGTTAATCAAAGAAAGGGTGAGAATTGATCTTGGTTGTTAATCTGGCGAGATAGATAGATCTAGGCCACTCATTGGAAAGAATGATTTAGGGTAAAACACAGAAGAGAGATCTGATGGGGAGACTCTGAGGTGAGATCTGGACCCTCAATCAGAGCAGGGGAAATATTAATTCTTATTCGTTGATCCATCGAAAGGAACCCACATATTCTTGGAGAGGGATTAGACCTTGTTTCACCCTGAGAGGATCATATCCATTGATTTGGCATGGTGATGAGATCTGGATCATAGAACAGTGCAAAAGAAAAGTATGGGATGATATTTAATCTGGACCTTCAATTTGGTGAGACTAATAGATATTAGTCGTCATTGATAGTTGAACTCAGATAGAGGAACCCTAAGGGAAGATTTGGACAGTTGATATGTCAGGATCAAAGGAGCTCTGAGAGGATATTTGAGTCATTGATTTTCCAATATCAAAGGGACTCAGTGTATGATATAGATCATTTTTCTTTGGTTAACGACTAAAGAGGATGAATTGGAGGGTGCCATGTGTTGAGCATAGAAGGTACCACATGGCATAGTGATTTGGCACCTATAGGTGAGATTCAATGGGAAATATGAATTCCACGTGACAGTTGATGATGGTGCCACATGTCATCTAGAGATGACATCACATTTCAATAGGATTTGGCACATGTAGGTGACAATTTGAGAAGATATGGACCATTCATCACAATTTGAAAGATTGGCAAGGTTGTGTGTTGGTGAAAAATGATGACAATGAGAAATGAATTGATGATGTGATGAGAGCCATTGATTGGAGGTAGGTTGTAGTTAATATCCATTGTAAATTCTTGAAGAACCCTTATAAGTTATACAATTGACGACCACATCACAACTGACATGGAATGCCAAAGTGCCAACCATACGGACCCTGGGGTGACATGTGTCACTTGTTGAATGGTTAAAGGATTAGAATGGTCCCAAAGCGCCAAGAGGCCCTTAGGTATTTGATCATAACCTAGAAATTTGGATATTTCAACTGAGAGATATCATCCATGTTGGCATGTTTATAGGAAGAATTTTCTTTTCATTGATGGCAAGAACATCAACGAACCAAACCTCGAGAGCGCAAAAGACGAGAAATCTAAGAAGATATAGTGGTTTCCAAAACTACAAATGAGGTCCAAGAGATAGAATCGCAGGAGGAGAAAAGGTCGACACCCGTGAATACTTAGAAAGCCTTCTAAGTCAAAGAGATCAGAAGCTTAGGAGGAGGAGTGACAATGGCCATTGGATCACCGATCCAGGTGACAAACAACCATTGGATTGAATTAATGAAGGATAGGATAAGAGGGTAAAAACGATTGAGAATTTGATCATACAAATTTCTGTCAGTCGTCGGATTAATTTAAGTGGAAGGATAGGATAAGAAAGTGATAAGGTTTGAGATATCAACCACCCGAATTTCCCTCATTTGTAGGATCGAAATAAGTGGAAGGACAAGATAAGTTAGAGGGTGTGCTAATATCAACGACTGAGAATAAGGCACTCAAATCTACAGTCGATAGGGCATATCAGACCCCCCGACCTTTCTACCTTTAACTATGGGGGGGCGGGTCTGAGTTGGTTGTATCTCCCATGTGGGACCCTCATACGTGTCACCTTCCTGTCAACTTAAAACCCCCTTGCTCATTACCACTTACTTCCTAACCCCCCCTCCAATCAAACCACCAAACCACTCATACATACCACCTACGCACTCTGACGTCACACTCCACTACCAACTACATGTGACACTCCACTACCATGCTATGCCTCCACCTCCACTACACTGCCTACACGTCTCACCCGTGTTAGAAAACCACCTCAACAAGGACATGTGGCAGACCACGTTAGCAAGGACATGTGGAAGACCATGTCAGCAAGTACACATGGCATAATTGGATGATGACAAGTGTCAAGAGGAAATAGGCTTGTGCAATGTCAACAAGTGATGTAAGCAAGCTAAGTTACTCCGGGAGAATTACTTAGGAAGTTTCATCACCAAAAAATGTCAAAAGTACTGAAGTCCTGAAGGACGAAGGTCTGAAGTCGTTCTTAGCCGTCCGATCTGAAGATCACTTCAGGTGCATTCTCAATCGTTGATCTAGTTCAGTGGATGGACAATGTAAGTGGAAGTGTTAACTGATAGAAAGAAGTCTCCATCGCCTATGATAGATTTAGAAAGTGACCACTCTGGAGGAGAATGAAGCAATGATTAGCCTAAAGTCCTGAAGTCTTGAACACCAAAGACCCGAAGAATACCCTGGTCGTTGATTGCCAGGAGGGGTACGTGTCAAAAGATTATGCATTCGGGTGAAAGCACTCTGGGAGAAATGAGTGTGTTGGGCCCAAGATATGATCATATTCATGACAATATTATACACTTTTTTTCATATGTATATATGCGTTTTTATCTTTCAAAGGAGCTTTTTGAAGAATTTTATGGTAAAATGATATAATCGGCATGAGGTACATATAATTCGTGTTTTGTGATTCAATCAAGTTTTATTTATCATATTTTATGGTTTCCAAGAGTTAATTAATGTTTTTCTGCTATTACAGGGCAAAACGCACCATGTTTCTTGGTCCGACACTCATTCTGGCACTTGATCCAACACTTGTTCCAATACTTGATCTGACACTCAATCTGGCACCTAGTATTGCACAAAAAAGCAAGGCAAGTTGGTGGTTATGGTATTGGCGGCCAGTGATGGACAAATCGAGCACATGGGTTTTGTTTTCCATCGCCCCTCTAGCTACTAAGCTCAAGACAACTCGATTCTAGTTGTCCAAAGAGGGAGCTTATTGGGTTCCTCCATTTTGTTAGTTATGGCCTCATTTAATGTAATTCGCCAAATTTAGAGGTGGTTCGACCCTCCTGTGGTCGACCACCTGGGTTGTAAGATTATAAATACCAATAAGATTATCATTAGATTGTTAACCAAGTAGCATAAGCATTAGAATTGCCAAAAAATCAATTTTTCTCTGTTTGAGTTTTTTACATTGCTATAATAGTGCCAGAACTGCATTTTTGACTTTCATGGTAAATTCGGCCTGTTGAAGTTCATGGTGTGCTTGTAGAGGGTAGCCATGACTAGCTGGGGGGCCCACCAAGAGTCTGGTGATGTTTAGTGTGTTGTTTATATATTTCATAATTTAAATTGTCTTTTATTTCTTATACATGCATGTTTTATGTTTTAATTAGCTAGCTATGATTTAATTGTTTTATTGTTTTTTTGCAGGTTAGTGTGATGAGTTATGTTAGCATGAATTAGTTTTGTAGGATAGGAATAGACTTGTAAGTCTCTACACTAACTCCATATGCATCTAGATATCATATTACACTTTTATTCATGATCTTACTACCAAGTTTAAAACAGAGTTATTTTTAGAATAAAACAGAGTTCTATTTGGGTTTCATTTGACAAGGATCTTTGATGGATAGATAGAATTAGT
Source organism: Picea glauca (assembly GCA_000966675.3). NCBI lineage: Eukaryota > Viridiplantae > Streptophyta > Pinopsida > Pinales > Pinaceae > Picea > Picea glauca. The sequence goes on from JZKD02S2345196.1 coordinate 855,700, forward strand.
TCTAGTTTCTAGTCATAGCTTGCTTACTTCACTTTATATAGATTTCATTTAATTAGTTGTTGGTTAAATTAGATTATCAATTTACTTTTTAATATCATGGTTTAAATTTCTGTTTTAAATTATTTCTTTATTTTAGTTTGAATGGTTAGAATAGATATAGTGTAGTTTCCTTTCACGCAATTTCCTTTCATAGATTAAAATGCAATTAAATTCCTTAGTTAGATAATGATGATATCCTTATGATGTTAATGGTTTGTACATAAATATGCAGGGTATTTAACATTACTTTTATCATGGCTAAGTTTTCATTGGACTGTTTACTTCACACCTTCCATTTTTCCATTGAAATTAGTATTGAGCTTATACCATTAGAACTGTCCTTCGTGGTTAAGTGTCATCGAGATATCATCCGTCACCACCGAAGGCATTCACACAACAACCAACATTATGTTTGAGTGTTTCGTAGATTAAAGATAGTTTCTTTCTTTTGTAGATTAGAAGAGATAGTTTTTTGTTTTCATAAGTTTAGTTGGTAGTCTTTCTTGCTTTCAATAGAATAGATTTCCTTTCATGCATTGCACTGAGCATTTAAATTTCCTTTCATGCATTAGAAATAGTTTTGCATTAGGCATTTAGTTCACCTGCCTCTTAGGATAGGTAGTTGTTCAATGAGAAGTCTTTATTTACTTGTCCCTTTGCTTTAGTAGGATAGATACTTGTCTTTTTCTTTAGTAGGTTAGTTAGGTGTTTTTGCTTGCTTGTCTATTTTATTTAATAGGTTAGATAGGTGCTTTTGATCACTTTCTTATTTAATTTCTTTCATAGGGTAGTTTCTCATTGAATGTAGGTTGGCAACTTAAAGGTAGTTTTCTTTCATCATTTGCTTAGTATGCATAGTAGTTTACCTTTGCTTACTGTCATGAACTAGTTTGCTTTACATAGAGTTTTCATTTGCTTTATTAGGAACTATCCATCGATTCTTGGCCCAAAAGTACTTAGGTTACCTAGTTTCATTTTTCTTAGTAGGTTTTTCTCATTATATAGGTTTGCTTGAGTAGATTAGCCTTAGATAGTTGCTTTCATTAGTTAGATTATACTCCTACCAACCTTTTACCTTTGGCATATATTTTGCTACAACTCTAAGTTTACTTACCCCGACTTGACAATTTAATTGAGGGTATTTTAGTGTCTTTTTAGTACATATAAATCACCTAACATTTTGGTGTCGTTGCCAGGGAGTTGTCTTAAAGTAAGAAGTAATTAGGAATTAGATCATTCGTAGAACTTATCATTAGTTTGGTGGTGGGGGAGCTTTAATATGAAAGGTAAGAACCTGGGCATCTGCTATAGAAAGTTCCCCCAAACCCAATAGTAGTTTTTCTTTTTGTTTTCTTTCATGAATAGACCTAGGAATCAAATGGTATATTTTTGTTTTTGTTTTTTCTTTCTTTCATGAATAGGCCTAGAGACCCACAAGGTAGATACATTAAATCAAAATCATACCTTTCAACCAAGGTTCCTTCTGATCTCTTTGGGGGAAGGAACATTTCACTTATAAAATCCGCAGAACGATACTGAAAAATAGGAGCTAGCTCAACCCAAAGAGATAGAATAGTCTCTGAAGGGACTAACACAGGGAGCACTATAGAACAAGAAATTGAAGCATCAATCATACTAGGATAGGAGGCAAGACCACTCGAGTCTTCCATAGAACCAAACAATACAACCTTTGCTTTTACACCACCACTAGGGGACTCTAATTTTAAAGATATCATAGACCTTGAATAGGTGAATCTTTTGTTTGGTAGCTCAACCAATGTAATTATATCTCAAATTGACACACAAAATTTGGCACCGATAATATCAATCGGATCGAGTAGAGTCCCAGACATCCAATCAATAGAAAGACCTTTTCATCAAAGAGAAACATTGTTCTCTTCAAAGATAAAACCACTTAGGTACTCTCTTTTTGGAAACCAAGACAATATGGGTGATAAGGAGGACCATAACAATGTAAGACATGGGGAGGAAGAAGAAACTGAAAACCAAACCCAAACTACCTTCAGATTTTTTATTTTAGACACCACTCTGAATGTCAACATGAAGAATATTCCTCTCTCAGCATTGCCTACCTTTTGTGGTAAAAACAGTGAAGATCTAGACACCTTTCTATTTGAATTTAACATCTTGTGCAAGAGCTACAACTATGTACAAGATGCCAAAAAATTAAAACTCTTTCCTGCCACCCTCAAAGACTCTCCATTAAGATGGTTCATGGGGTTAGGAGAATCCGGTATTAGGTCTTAGGAATCTATGAAAGACATATTTCTCAAGAAGTACCAAGACTACTACAAGACCAAAGAGTCTCGTAATGGAATACTTAAAGTCCAACAGTTAGAAGATGATACCCTTGAAGACTATATGGAAAGATTTGGTTATATCTCCCAGAAGTCAAAATACCATGACCTCCCAGAGGATGTAGTTAGGGATCTTTTCCTTAAGGGAATTTTAGAATAATATTTATATATGCTTAACATGATGGAGTCAAGTGATATTTCTCATATACCATTTTCTGAAATATGTGAAATGTGTAAAAACTACTTAAGGAGTAGATCCAAAACAGGGAAGAATGTTTGGGACCCTTACAATAGAATCTTAAAACCAGTTAGTTTAGGTGGTATCAAGAGAGCAGAGATAGGGAACCTTTTAGAAAAATTTAAGACAGACATATTAAGCACAATAGGTTCCCAATTGGATACCCTTAAACTCAAAAAGAAATAGGAGGAGGAAAATGCAACAATGAGCATATATTGCCCAAGATGTAGGAGGAAGCATTCCTCAAGGGAGTGCCCATTAGATAACATTTCAGCTTGTGGCTTATGTATAGATGACCATGTGACTGAAAAATGTCCATCATTGCCTAGTTTATTAGCCATATATAGGAGTGGAGACCCTGGGGAGCATTCTTAAGCACCTAGGAGGCCATGGTAGCCTAGGAATCAACCCACATACCTGGACCTATAGTCTCAAGTTCCACCCGATTATCAACAACAACAGTGGAACCCACCAAGTTGGAAAAACTAGTCTACTCAGTACCAACATCCTTGGATTCAAGGATGGAGGGGAGGACACAACCAAGGAAACCCTCAAGCTCCACCTATCCCTATGTACAACCATCCATATCCTCAGTTCTCATAAAAAACTCCTCAACTTCTTCCAGGTTTTGTTCCACCACCTTTACCTCCTATCCCACAAAAACAACCACTCCAATTTCAAAATGAAAGCTCCCCAAAACCGACACTATTACCAGCACAACTAGTGTCGAATCCTAATAATAATCCCCCTCAACCTCTTAACAATGTTGAGATACAGGCCTTCCCGACGTATGTTATTACTCCTGTTCCATTACAGGAAATTCAACTAAGATTGGGAAAAGTTATAGATAGGTAGAGACCTTCATTTGTCATCCAGGAAGAAGAAGAAGAGGAAACCACCCAACAACCCACGGATGGCACTAGGTGGGAAGATGTTATTATTCCGAGGAATCAAGAACTCAAGATTCCCAAAAATTAACCTTCACAAATTGTGAAGGTCCCTCCTTATCTAGACTAATTGGTAATCAATAAACCTACCACTCGACCGGAATTTGACATTCTTAATGAATTGAAAAATATTTGTGTCAAAATTCCCCTACTTCAAGCCATTAAAGACATTCCAATCTTTAGTAAGGTAGTCAAAGAATTGTGTATCAAGAATCCAGGTAGGAAGAAAAAGGACCCTCCTATAGTACATTTGGTAGGAGGACTCTCTGAGTACATATCAGAGCAGCCAAAGCTAGCAAAGTATGGGAATCTAGGAAACCCCATAGTGACCATAAACATTATGGATGTCTCCATTGGAAACACTCTCATAGACCTAGGGGAATCCATCAATGTTATGACCGCTACTACCTTGGAACAATTATAGTTACAACCTCTTCTTCGGCCAACCCCAACCATTTTGGAATTATCAGATAAGACTAGGGTTATATCTGAAGGGATTTTAGATGATTTCATGGTTACTTTAGCCTCATGGGATTATCCTGTATATTTTCTTGTCATTCATTGAAAGGATCCTACCCGAGGCCATCCCGTTATTTTGGGAAGACCTTAGCTAGCCATAGCCAATGCATTTATTGGTTGTAGAGAAGGAGAAATGACCATCTCAAATGTTCTCTCTATCCAGAAGCTCACCATTTACCCTCCAACTAAACCTATTATGGAGAATCTATGGTGGCTTGAATGTCCATACAAGAACGAAGACTAGGAAGAATCCATATTGCCTAGTGACCATGCAAGGGCACTTTAGGAGAATACACTAGAAAATGTTCTAAACCAATTCATTTATGCTATTACATGTGTGGATTTTCCACAGTCTTTTCCCTAATTTGCGTACATGTTTGGGGAAGAATTTCAAGAACAATTAGATCCATCCATTTTGTCTTCGACATATTTTATTTTCAAAATAGACGAGTCTGTCGTGTCTTATACTATGCCCTACAAGATTATTCTAGGGAAATGTTTACATATAAACTCCGGGATAGATACAGACCAACATAAATAGTTAGTAGATATCCTTAAAAAACAAACAAGAGAATTTTCCTAGGAATACATTGACATGAAGGGCATACACCCTGACACATGCATCCATCATATATACACCCAAGGGGAAGTAAAACCTATTAGGCAACCCCAGAGAAGGATGAACCCAACACTCAAAGACATAGTCAAGGAGGAAATCCAAAAGTTGTCAAATGTCGGATTTATATATCCCATGTCCGATAGTAGGTGGGTATCCCCGCTAGTAGTGGTTTGAAAGAAAGTGACCAGGAAATGGATAATTTGTGTTGATTTTTGGGAAATCAATAAGGCCACTCTGAAAGACTACTTCCCTCTTCCTTTCAATGACTAATTTCTAGATACCTTGTTCAGAAAGAAGTATTTCTCCTTTCTAGATGGGTACAGCGGGTACGATAAGATTCTTATAGCACCCAAGGACCAGGACAAGACTACCTTTACCTATCCTTGGGGCACCTATGACTATAGGGTCTTACCATTTGGATTGTGTAATTCTCCTGCCACATTTCAACGAGAAATATTAGGGATATTTGCCAATATTATTAATGATTGTTTGGAGGTTTACATGGATGAATTCAAAGTTTATGGAAAAACTTACCAGGAAGCCTTAGACAACTTAGAAAAGGTCCTCATCAAATTCCAAGAAATGAACCTATCCCTAAATCATGAAAAATGCAAAATGTTGCTAACTGAAGGAGTGGTTCTAGGACATCATGTTTCATCTAAAGGAATAAAAGACAATCCTACAAAGATTGAGGTCATTATTAGACTTCCATCCCCCAAGACTCAGAAAGAGGTGAGAAGCTTTCTTGGACATGCCAGATATTACGGGCGGTCTATTGAAAATTTTACAAAGATTGCTACACCTATGTTTGGATTATTTATAAAAGATGTTGATTTTGTTTGGACTGAGCAGTGTCAAACTTCCTTTGAAACCCTGAAAGCCAAGCTATCTGTGGCACCAATTCTTAGAGGGCCCAATTGGACTCTCCCATTTCATATATCCACTGATGCCTCTGACGCTGCAATTGTAGGGGTATTAGGGAAGAAAGAGGACCAACAGTCCTATGCCATTTATTTTGTAAGCAATAACTTGTCCATTGCCAAGTTGAAATACACAGTCACTGAGAAAGAGTTCTTGGAAGTTGTTCATGCTATTAACAAGTTTTGCCATTACATTACAAGTTATGAAGTATTTTTACACACCAAACATCCCGCCATTAGGTTTCTCATGAACAAACCTATAACTAATGGTCGAGTGACTAGGTGGCTCTTATTATTACAAGAATTTATTATTACTGTGCTTGAACGACCTAGAAAGGATAATGTAGTAGCTGACTTTCTTTCCCGAATAAATAATGAGGATGATGACATCCATGTAGATGATAGTTTCCCAGATGAGCATCTCTTTTCCCTCTCTGTCAATACCCCTTGGTTTGCGGATATGGAAAACTATTTTTCCACTAGGAAGTTACCGTTTCATTTGTCACCTCATGAAAAGCGAAAAATTATTACACAAAGTGCTAATTACTCTTGGGTTGATCATGATTTCTTTTGCACAGGTCCTGATTTGATTATTCGTAGATGTGTCTGAGAGGATGAGGTACCTGAAATACTACAAAGTTTTCATGATGGACCATGTGGTGGCCATTTCACTGACAAACGTACAACATATAAGGTGTTACATTCAGGTTACTATTGGCCTAGCATTTTCAAAGATGCTGCCAAGTATGTGAGAAGTTGTGATAGTTGGAAAAGGATAGGTAGACCTACATCATCTAAAAAAATTCCTTTGTAGGCCCAAGTTATGATAGAACCCTTTGAAAAATGGGCCCTTGACTTTGTAGGACCAATTTCACCCATGTCCCATAGGAATAATTATATCTTGTTTTGCACGGACTATGTCACCAAATCAGTAGAGGCAAAATCTCTATTTAGGGCCATAGAGAATTCTATTGTCGAATTCATCTATGAAGACATCTTTACCCACTTCAGTGTCCCTCATGAAATTTTTACTGACCAAGGCACTCAATTTACTTCCAAGCTGATGAAAGAGCTAACAGAGAAATATGGGATTAAACATTGTAAATCTTCTCCACACCACCCGCAAGCCAATGGTCAGGTAGAATCCACAAACAAAGTTCTGGAAGCCATCTTGACCAAGACTATTCAGTTACATCACCAAGATTGGACTAATAGGCTCCCAGAGGCTTTGTGGGCATACCGAACTACCTGGAGAAATACCATTGGGCATACCCCTTATGAGCTAGTGTATGGGAAACAAGTACTTTTACCAATAGAATTCCAAGTAATGACCTTCTGTATTGCCGCAGAATTAGGATTGAACCTCGATGAGGCTCAGAAGCAATGAGACCTACAATTGAATGAATTGGATGAAATCAGGCAAGATGCCATCCAATGGACAATATTGGTCCAAAACCAGAGGAGCAAGCGGCATGACAAGTTTATTAGAAAGAAACACTTTCAGCCTAGTGATTGGGCCCTGTTGTTTGATTCCCGATTCAAAACCTTCAAAGGCAAGCTTCCCACCCATTGGTTGGGCCCTTACAAGGTAGATACGGTATATGACAATGGAGCTGTAAAAATTAAAACAATTGACGATGGACAATTCTCCTTTGTGGTAAACGGACACCGACTTAAGTTTTATCATAAGCCCATTTCCAGAGAGGATTTTCTACAGGTCATGTTAGCTGACAAGGCATTGGCCTTAGTAGATGGAGAAGCCCCCCCTTGTTCTTGAAAGTTTTTTTTTTAAATATTTCCTACTGTATATATGTAAATAGTTTTTGTTAATAAGGCAATTCTAAGAGGTTTATGTAAATAATGATTTCACCGGGAGTACACAATTTCAAGGATATTTCATCAAAACATTGTTATACTTGAATTTTGTGTTTGCTAAAGAATCAAATGAATAGTGACTTACTGTAATTAGCCATATTTTTGAAAAATTATCATTTTTAAGGCATTCTAAAGAAGTTTCTCTTGAAACTCTTCACCATTGTATAAGGAAGTGATACCATAACTATCAAGCCTAGAGGTCTCTCGTACAGGTTTTCCAAGAAACCTGAGTAAGTAAGTCAAGTGTCTTTATCGAAGAGTAATAGGGAGGTCTCATTAGTAGTTATTCATTGAAACATCATCATAATTACAAAATAAGAAAGTAAGTTAAGCCTAGAGATACCTTTATGTTCTTTCTCAATGGTACCATCCACTACACACTAAATAGCTTGATTATATCATATATTTAGATAGGACACGTTCGCTTAAGTACCCCTTACATCAAGACAACCACTAATATATAACGGAAATTCATCCTCTAGCATAAATACCATCCCAATTAAAAAGAAAAAGAAAGAAAAAGTTGTTTCAGAGCTGTTCCCCCATCTTCTTGCATAAGTAATCTTAGACTAAAATCTTTAAAGATAGAGGACCAATCTTTAAGGGTTTAAAAGGCTAACCCGTTGGGATACTGAATAGGTCTACTGGCAGTGGGTACTGACCTGTGGTATGACTAGATAAACCCACTGGAGTACTGAACAGGCTTGCTAGCAACGAGGCATTCTACCTAGTGAGGATGATGATCTGACAAAAGTAAATAATAAATCTAAACTTGTCCTGATGTACGACATTACTTGCAGACAAAGTTGGCATGAAGTATGTGTGGTTAAGCTAAGGTTAATGAATCTCATAAAATTTCCATTGGGGAATGACTCTAAGAATATCTTGAAACTCTCTTGCCTACCTCTTCTTATCTATATATAGGATCTCTTATCCTATAGGTGGGGTCATCTCCTAACTGTCTAGTCGGACCAATCTATGAAATTTTATCTTTACACTTGACTTACTGTAAATCTTCAACTATTGAGGGATACTGACTAGTTTCATATACTTTTGATTGTGAGGTGTCACAATACTTAGGGGTGGGGGAGGGGTTCATGAGCTGATAAATGATCATTTCCTAGAGAAAAGAGTCTTTGCAAGAATTTTTGTATTATTACTATGATACAGGTTATTACATTGATAGTCATGTTATTTTTAAAATGCTTCACTGTGTGCTATACATTACTAAACTCATGCTTAACAGAACACTCTTTATCGATTTATTGTTCATTTCAACCCATTCATTATAGGTTTTGACATTTTCTATAACCAATTCATTATATTTTTTGACACTATATGTCATATACAAGAAGAATGAGTAAGCATGGAGCACTCTTCCTCTGCTCATTAACCACTATGGTTGTCAAAAACACTTCAAAATTGCAGGTTGTCCATTAAAAGAGGAGAAAATGCACTTAACAGATGGGTACCAGATGAAGTACCGTATGAGGTGCCGGATGAAATGTTGTTTGAAGTGCCATTTGAAGTGCCATTTCATTGCATACCAGTAACTGTCCTAGATTCTAGGTAACTAGAATTCAATTACATTCAATTAAATTTGTTACAGGCATTGATTAAAAGATGCCTCATATGGTTATGATCAAATGTCCGAGTCAAAATACTTGGACATTGATCTAAGTACGCACCACTCCATTGCTCCCAAGCTTGCCATCAAATTCGAATCTCCCACACATGGTAGCTCGTGCACACATGTGGGCAACATACTCCACCATAAGAGCATCCAAAATTGGGGTGGGCACTCTATTGTTTCATTTTCCCTTGCCATTTTCTATGCCCTTCATTAAGGAATCACGCCCAACCTCTACCGAATTCACCCTTTGTTCTAATCACACTCAGACTATGTTAAACCCGTGCCATTTCTTGGCCTGTTTGCACCCTTTCTTGGTAAAATTCTCCCTCTGTTCCAATTGCACTCAGACCATGCCCAATTCATGTCTTTATGTGGCTTGATTTATCCCTTGCTTGGTGAATTCAAACTCTATCACAATGCCCAAGCGATATGAACCCTCCTCCTATGCAGACTTGTTTGCCATTCCAGAATTTGCACAGTGCAGGGAAGTGTTCTTGCGTGCTGTCTGGGGGCCATTTATGTCGAGTTTCCAAGGCCATGATGATGGTTTCTCAATGCAATTTTCAGTTGGTTTTGATGGTAAGATAGCACATGTAGGTTCTCTCAATTTTGTAGTCACAGAAGAGTCAATTGCTGCTGCAACAAAACTTCCAAGAATGTGTGATAGGTGGTTCAAGAATCATCAATTGTCATGCTCAAGTTATGACAGGGTGTTTAAGCCCGAATTCGAGAGAATTTCAGGAGTGAAAGGGTATGCTAAGGAGTGGATAAAACCATAATTGGTCAATCCCCTCATCATCATCACAAGGTTAATTACATGTGAAAGTAGATACTTCACCTTCAAAGCTTGTCATTTTAGATTGTTGGCTCATTTTCTATTCAACAAACCCTTGAACTTTCCCTTTTATTTTCTCAAAAGCTTGGAGAAGATGTCCTCTCAAGTGAGGAAAAATGTGACTAATCCCCACAATAGTCTCTTCCACCATGGCTTCATCAAGCTCCTTGTTCTTGCCGAGTTGGATAAATAGGGGAAACGTTGGGATGCCTTTATCTACCAATTTGCAAACCCCCACTTGATAGTTAAGACTAGAAAAAATCCACTTAGCCTAAAAAATATCTCTCCATCCAAGCCTCACTCTCTAAAAACTCCAAAATCCCTTGCACAAACTACCTCTTTGCCGGAACAATACCGAAATCTTGATGACATTCCTACTTCTTCATCGGGGGGAAAAGACCAAGAACAAAGACCAAAAGAATCCTATTGTTGACCCCCCAATGCCTTAATTTTCTCTTAATCCTACACCTAAGAAGCCCCACGAAGCAATGCAACAAGACTTTCCCATCATTCCCTTAAACAAGAGAGGAGACAAATGATTTGGTAAGGGAACCTTTTGGAAGAGTACCCAGAACATAAGAACCAAGCCTTATGCAAAGCCTCCACCTGCTTAAGATCCTATCCAAGTATCCTCCAACCTTGAGATCCCTCATAAGAAACCTAGAGAAGTCTCTGTGGATGGATTAGAGCCACTAAGGAAAACAATATCAGAACCTACCTCACCTTTCCGATCTCCCATCACACCTACTTCACGTATGCCCACTCTTGATCCTAAAATTGATAAATTATTGCCATCTCTCAAAGGGCCTAAGACTTCCTTGGAGATCATTGATTCTGCCCCAACTATAGAGGAGCTACAAAGGGAAAATCATCAGATTCTCCAACAATTAGAAGAGAGGAAGATAATAGATGCACACCTTCATCATGACAATGCAGTCCTTCAGGAAAACGTTAACTCCCTTCAATGGTTGGTCGATGGGATGGCCCAATCTAACTGCATCTTAAGAGCACAATTAAAGCAACATAAGAGGCACAAGGCTAAGCCTACATAGCAAGAAGGAGAGGCTTCTAAAGCCGACCCTCCTCAACAATCCTAGTTCCGAGGGATGACTTCTTTTTGTTTGCAGTGGGACCTGCAAAATCGTCGGTGTGGGGGTATGTTGGGCCTGAGATATGATCATCTTCATGACGTTATTATACACTTTTTACCATATGTATATATGCATTTTTATCTTTCAAAGGATATTTTTGAAGAATTTTATGGTAAAATGATATAATCGGCATGAGGTACATATAATTCATTTTTTGTGATTCAATCAAGTTTAATGTATCATATTTTATGGTTTCCAAGAGTTAATTCATGTTTGTCTACTATTATAGGGAAAAACACACCATGTTTCTTGGTTCAACACTTGTTACGGCACTTGATCCAACACTCGTTCCAGTACTTGATTCGACACTAGATCCAACACCCAGTATTGCACAAAAGTGCAAGGCAAGTTGGCAGTTATGGTACTGGTGGCTAGTGGTGGACAAATCGAGCACATGGGTTTTGTTTGTCATCGCCCCCTCCAGCTACTAAGCTCAAGCCAACTTGATTTCAATTGTCCAAAGAGGGTGCTTCTTGCGTTCCTCCATTTTGTTAGTTATGGCCTCATTTAATGTAATTTACCGAATTTAGAGGTGGTTCGACCCTCTTGTGGTTGACCACCTATCTTGTAACCTTATAAATACCAATAGGATGATCATTAGATTGTTAAACAAGTAGCATAAGCATTATAATTGCCAAAAAAATGATTTTGCTCTATTTGAGTTTTTTACATTGCCAGAATAGTGCCAGAACTGCATTTTTGACATTCATGGTAAATTCGGGTTGTTGAAGTTCGTGGTGTTCTTGTAGAGGGTAGCCACAAATTGCTGGGGGGGACCACCAATAGTCTGGTGATGTTTAGTGTGTTGTTTATATATTTCATAATTTAAATTGTCTTTTATTTTCTGTACATGCATGTTTTATTTTTTAATTAGCTAGTTGTGATTCAATTGTTTTATTGTTCTTTTGCAGGTTAGTGTGATGAGTTACATTAGAATGAATTAGTTTTGTAGGCTAGGAATAGACTTGCAAGTCTCTACACTAACTCCATATTCATATAGATATCAGATTACACTTTTATTCATGATCTTACAACCAATTTTAAAACAAAGTTGTTTTTAGAATAAAACAAAGTTCTATTTGGGTTTCATTTGACAGGGATCTTTGATGGATAGATAGAATTAGTTAGATAGGTGCTTGTCTATTTGCTTGTCTATTTTCTTTAATAGGTTAGATATGTGTTTTTTCTTACTTTCTTATTTAATTGATTTCATAGGGTAGTTGCTCATTGAATGTAGGTTGCCAAGTTAAAGGTAGTTTGCTTTCATCATTTGCTTAGTATGCTTAGTAGTTTACCTTTGCTTACTGTCATGAACTAGTTTTCTTTACATAGAGTTTTCATTCTCTTTCTTAGGAACTATCCATCGATCCTTGGCCCAAAAGTAATTAGGTTACCTAGTTTCATTTTGCTTAGTAGGGTTTGTTCATTAGATAGGTTTGCTTGAGTATATTAGCCTTATATAGTTTCTTTCATTAGTTAGATTATACTCCTACCAACCTTTTATCTTTGGCGTATATTTTTCTACAACTCTAAGTTTACTTACCCCGGGTTGACAATTTAATTGAGGGTAGTTTAGTGTCTTTATAGTACATATAAATCACCTAATAGAGTGCATAGGAGTTGAAACTCCCAAAGCCCGAAATTCTGAAGTTACTCATTATCGTTGATCGTGTAGGAGGGTATGTATCAATAGATCATTGACTCTAGATGAAAGCGTTCATGGAAAAGCGAAGCCTCGAAGATTAAAAAAGGCTGAAGTCCTGAGGCGGAGGATATTCATTGGATTAAAGAGGACATATGTCAGTAGAACTTCCATTTCAGAAGATAAGCAGTCAGAAGAAACGAGAAGTTGATATTTGAAATATCCAGATTCTGACGACTTTAAGGATATTTCGATCATTAATCCGAGAGGGACATGTGTCAATAGATCTTCCACTCTGGAATATTGGTGTATGAAGGAAATAAGGGTTTGAGATTTGGAACTCCTGGAGCCCGGATCATGAAGTAAATCACAACCGTCGATTTAAGAAGGTTAGATATGATCTGTTAGTTCAGGAGCACCGTCAAGATCATGAGATCGATGGTCCTATCGCATTGCGGGGATTGAAGGTGCACAAATTTAGAAATATGAATAAGGGTCAGAATCGAAACCACGATTTTGGAGAAAGTACACGTGGAGGCTCAAGGTAAATTGTAGGGAGAAAAATAGTTTGTTTGAAACCACCATTGGATGTACTCGCAATCGCGTGGTCATATGAGTTCATTGCCCAAGGTCATATTGAAAGAAGGAGATAACACTCACTAGACCAAGATCATGAAGCACCTTTTGAGTAGGCGTATAGACACCGTCAGTGGTCACATGAAGGAAGGGGCTTAGAATCCAAAAAGAAATGACTGCAACTGGCAGAGAAGATGAAGAATTGCAACTACCAGAGAAGCCAAAGAATCTCAGGATAACAGTCGTTAGTGATGAACAGGTTCAAAATAACTACCAGAGAAGTGAAAGAATCTTTGGATAATGGTCACTGATGATGAACAGAGACAACATAATTGCCAGGGAAGATGAAGAGTTTGTATGATGATCAGGTAGAGAACTTGGCGTGAGAAAGACATGTAGAACATAGAAGAGAGTGTGCTTTTTTTGATGGTGATGCATGTGGGTAAGACGAGACACAATGCATAATATGAAGGGGAGATCCGTGGTGTAGTAAAGAGTATGCAGAGGCAACATAGAGTATAAAAGGCAGAAGATAAGATGAACAACATGTGTTGAGAGTAGGAGGAAAAAGAGAAAAGCATAGAAGCTAAACGATGTAGAAGCAGAATAGAGTATAGTAGCTGAATAAGGAAGAGGAGACATGCAGCTGTAACAAACCATATAAGAGACAGAGAAAGTAAGTAAAGTTTTGTAAGATTCATTCAGGGTGGTAGGGTGGTGCTAGGGAGGATTGCATTCCTGTAAATTCTAGTTGGTGCAAGAAGATATTCTGGGAGTTGGTGCTTCCATCTAGTTGGTGCTAGAGAAATATGAGAGTTCATGCTCTCTGCAAGTTGAAACTTTCTTTTAGAGGTTGTAGCCTCATATTTTAGTTGGAGCTTAAAGACTGTGATGTACATGAAAGTTGGAGCTTGATTGGAATCCTATGAAGAAGAGGTTTTCACCATTATGGGTTTCCTCATGAAAATCAATGTCTCTGTGTATTCTATGTGATTGATCAAATATTGTATATATATGCATGTTAAGTTATTAGCAACACATTAAATAATAATCTAGAAAGAATAAAAAAATAACAGGAAAAGTTTCAAGCTTATATACATAACTGATTCACCCCCCCTCTTAGTTATTTTTCCAACAATTGGTATTAGAGCTTGGTGCCTTTGATCAAAGGTAGATCCATAAGCTTGAACATGACTAGTCATGATGGAAGTTCAACTAATAAAACCCCTCTGTTTGATGGAACAAAATTTTCCTTTTGGAAAATAAGAATGAGAACACATTTAATGTATTTGGGTGCTGATGTTTGGGATGTCGTTGAAACAGGATATGTGAAGCATACAGTCTTGGCTTCAAAAGATGATAAGATGGAGTTTATATTTAATGAAAAAGAATTGAATTCCATCCTCAGTGGATTTTCTGAAGCCAAGTTTGTCAAAGTCATGCACTGTGATTCAACAAAAGTTATGTGGGACAAGCTGATAAGTAGTTATGAAGGTAATGAAAAGGTGAAAGACGTAACTTCAGAGTCACAGACTGAAATTTGAGAAGTTAAATATGGATGAAGATGAAACTATAAGTAAGTACTTCTTACGTATAAAAGAACTTGTCAACACTATGAAAGGCCTAGGTGAAATGATAGATGAATCTTTTCTAGTCCAAAAAATATTAATATCTCTTCCTGATAGATTTAACTCAAAGGTCTCTGCTATAGAGGAAATAACTAATCTCAAAATGTTTACACTAGATCAACTTCTTGTAACTCTAATTGCTTATGAAATGAGAATCAACAAAGGTAAATCCACTACAAGAGAGGCATCTTTTAAAGTAGAGAAAAACATAGACTCCGATGTAGATGAGATTGAAGAAAATTTTGTGAGAAGACTGAAGAAAGGATCAAGAAAATACGAAGATAAACTACCCTTCAAATGTTTCAATTGTGGTAAGATAGGTCATTTTTCTTCAAAGTGTCCTCGCAAAAGAAAGGATGAGAAATATGATGATGAAGAGAAGAACAAAAACAAGAAGGTCTATAAAGAGAATAATTTTAAGAAGAAAAGCCTTTGTGTAAACAATGATGATGATCCCTTAGATGATGAAAGAAGTGCCTCTTCTATTGAAGATAAAATAAATGATATCATGCTAATAGCTTTAGAAGATATAAACACTGAATATATAGGAAGTGAGTTCGTTGATTGTGAAGAAGTAGTAGATCTTGAAGGAGAACTTGTTAGTGCCATGGAAGAGATTGATAGACTCGGAGAAAAGAAAAGAAAACAAAAACAATTATTGCTCAGGTATGAGAAAACATGCAATGAACCATCTGAAGAAATTGCTCTATTGAAGGTTAAGTTAGAAGAAGCTAATAATATTGGATACGTCCTCAAACAAAAATTGAAGGAAGCCAAAACAAAAGGTGAAAAATTGGAAGCTGATGTAGTGACTATCAAAAAAGATCTAAAGAAATTTCAGGCCTTATATCATCAGAATCTGACAAGTATTAAAGCCTCGGAAGGATTAGCCTCCATTCTGAATCAACAAAGGAATTAAAAGTTGAAAACTGGCTTGTTTTATGAAGAGGGATCAATTAGTGGTCAGCCAAGCAATAAAGAATCCATCAAATTTGTCAAATCTACAACCATTGACAAAAACAAACCTGCAGAAATAGAGGAAGAGAATTATCTGCCAAGGAGGAGTGAAGGAAAAGATACCATAACTGAATATGTAGAACAAAGAAGTAATACACCCTCTACTCAAGGAAATCATCAGCATGAAAGAAATCAACCTGCTCAAAGAAGACAACCATTTTCTAGGT
Source organism: Picea glauca (assembly GCA_000966675.3). Taxonomy (NCBI): domain Eukaryota; kingdom Viridiplantae; phylum Streptophyta; class Pinopsida; order Pinales; family Pinaceae; genus Picea; species Picea glauca. Next base: position 871,824 of record JZKD02S2345196.1, read on the forward strand.
ACAAAGATTGTTTCTGTGGATATTGGTTTTACTGCTCTAACTTTGGCCACAAAGATGTAAATTTTTATTTAAGATTTAGACATGATAAATCAAGACAATGAAGGAATAAATATCTTCCACAACAAATAATGAGACAATCAAGTAACAAACAACCATAGACTACAAATCATGTGATGGATGGGAAAAGGACGCAGATTACACATAACAATCGTTATGATCCTTTATTCAATGAGCCAGAATGTTACATCTTCCATAATTATGGACATAAAGCTGTAGACTGTCGCTTAAAAAACTATAAGCCAAATTCAAATCATAGAGCTTAAAATGTCAAGGTTTGGAAGAAGAATGAAGATAAAAAGTGTGAATTAGTTTTGTCATCTCAAAGACAAAAACACACCTGGTATATTGACAATAGGTGCTCCAATCATATGACATGCGACAAAAGTAAGTTCCTATTACTCAGAGAAAATAAATCAGGGAGTGTGACCTTTGGAAATGATGCTCCAGGAAAGATCAGAGGTAAAGGTATAGTAATCTTAAGTAATGGAAGAAGCAAAGCTCAATATGTATTATTTTTAGATGGTTTAAAGCATAGTCTTCTTAGTGTCAGTAAGATATGTGACAGAGGATGTGAAGTCACTTTCATTGCCAAGAATTGTAAAATAAAGATAGTAAGCATAGGAGAGATGATTGCAAAAGGGGTTAGAAATGAAAAAAATGTATATGTTCTGAAGGAAGATAAGGAGAACTGTCATTTAAGAAAACTTGATGAAAGTTGGTTATGGCACAGAAGGCTTGGACATCTGAATTTTGATCATATTGTCAAACTAAATAATGAAGGCATTGTGAATGACCTTCCAAGAATATCTAAGCCTAATAACTCTGGATGTGAATCCTATCAAATGGGGAAGATGATTCGTGCTGAATTCAAATCGAAGAGTTTCACATATTCAGAGAAACCACTTCAAATTTTTCATATGGATCTATGTGGACCATTGCGAAAGGAAGGAACTGAAGGAGATTGTTACTTTATGCTATTCATTGATGACTTCTCCAGACTTATGTGGGTTGCCTTTCTGAGAGAAAAATATGTTGTGTTTTAGAAGTTCAAAAAGTTTAAGGCATTAGCTGAGAATCAGATAGGAAGGAAGTTAACGACAATTTGCTCAGATAGGGGAGGAGAATTTTTGTCAAGATATTTCAAAGAATTCTATGACATACATGGAATTAAAAGAGAATACACTATTCTATGTACTCCTCAACAAAATGGAGTTGTAGAATGCCAAAATAGATCAGTTCAGTAGATGGCAAGGGCTATGATGAGTGAAAGGGACATTTCACAAACCTTTTGAGTAGAGGTTGTTCATGTGACTATTCATATTCTAAACAAAGCACATCTAAGGATGAATAGTGATAAAACTCCATATGAGTTGTGGTTTGGTCGACCTGCATCAATCAAGAACTTCAAAGTATTTGGAAGTAAATGCTACATCAAGAATAATAATGATCATCTTGGAAAATTTGATAGTAGAGATGATGAAGGTATCTTATTAGGATATGCAATGAACAATAAAGGATACAAATGCTTTAACAAAAGAATGCATAAATTAGTAGACTGTATTGATGTTTGAATTGATGAAGAAGCTCTTGTAAAAGATCAACAGAGAATAAACACTAAGTCATATGAAAAAGATGATGAGAATAATGAATATAAAGAACAAAAAATATCAGAGTCACAAGAAGATGATGAATCAGGTGGAGAAGAGACACCCAGACAAGAAGAGTCAGGACAATAATCAACATCAAATCCCTCCTCCAGAATTACTCAAAAGAATCATCCTGAAAGTCAGATAATTGGTGAGAAAGACAAAGGTGTACAAACAAGGAGAAGGATATTCAAAGACACTGAGAAATCACATATAGCCTTTATATCCATGGTGGAACCTAAAAACATTAATGAAGCCATTGAAGACGTAAATTGGTTAAAATCAATGAATGAGGAACTGTACCAGATTGAAAAGAATGACACTTGGGAAATCGTTCCTAGTCCAGAAGATGAAAATGTAATAGGATCCAAATGGGTCTACAAAAACAAGATGAATGAGTAAGGAAATATTGTAATAAATAAGGCTAGATTGGTCTGCAAAGGATATGCTCAAATAAAAGGACTGGATTTTGATGAAAAATTTGCACCCATAGCAAGATTAGAAGCTATTAAAATGTTTCTTCCCTATGTGTGTCATAAACAGTTTAAAGTCTATCAAATGGATGTCAAGTCAGATTTTCTAAATGGATAGCTAAAAGAAGAAGTCTATATGGAACAACCAAAGGGTTTCCAACTGTCAAATAACCTTGAATTTGTCTGCAAGTTGAAGAAATCCTTATATGGGTTGAAATAAGCTCCTCGTGCCTGGTACTACAAACTAGATAAGTATCTTCAAGACAAAGGGTTCAAGAGAGGAATAGCTGACAACAATCTATATATCAAAATAGAGGGTAATGATTTGCTCATTTTGTTGGTTTATGTAGATGACATCATCTTTGGAAGAAATAATGCTTCATTGGTACAATGGTTTTCTTCTTCCATGGAGTCTAAATTTGAAATGTTTATGATAGAGGAACTACAATTTTTTCTTGGTTTGCAAATTACTTAGAGGTCTGAAGGAATATTTCTTTCTCGGGAGAAATATCTAAGAGAAATGTTGAAAAGGTTTCAAATGGAAGATTCTACACCTATGAGCACACCTATGGTCACTGGATGCAAGTTAAGCAAGGATGATTACTCACCTGATGTTGATCACGATTCATATAGGTCTATGATAGGCATCCTATTGTACATCACAACATCCTGTCCAGACATAATGCATGTTTTTGGAATGGTAGGAAGGTATCAGGATGCACCTAAACAGAGTCATATGTTAGCTGTTAAAAGAATATTCATATACTTGAAAGGAACAATGAATTATGGCCTATGGTATCCTAGGAATCATAATTTTCAACTATCAGTCTATTCAGATGTTGATTGGGCTAACTGCATGGATGAAAATAAAAGCACGAGCGGAGGTGCATTCTTCTTAGGATATTATCTTGTAACATGGTTGAGCAAGAAGCAAGGTTCCATTTCCTTATCGACTACAAAATATGAATACATTGCAGCTACCACTTGTTGTACCCAAGTATTATGGATGATTTAGATGCTTGCAGACTTGGAGTTAAAGTATAATGCATCGATCCCAATTCATTGTGATAATACTAGTGCAATTAGTGTGTCAAAGAATCTTGTGTTTCACTCCAAGACCAAACACATACCCATCAAGTATCACTTCTTGAGGGAATAGGTAACCAACACTGTTGTTTCTTTGCATTATACTCCATCCAAAGATCAAATTGTTCATATCTTAATAAATCCCTTGCAAAAGCCCAGTTTGAGTATCTATGCCAGAAGTTGGGCATGACCCTATTATCAAGTTAAAATAGTCTATCTGATCAAGGGGGAGTGCTCCTAGTATATCTAATCAGGGGGAGCATAGAGTCACTCTTAATTTTCTTTGACATTGATGTCAAAGGGGGAGAAAAAGGTGTTGTCTGTAAGCTACAGTTGGAGGTCTAACAAGAATAGTGCAACCTTTCAGGGTTGCCATAAATGCCAAAGGGGGATATTGTTGGCATGCTTATAGGAAGAATGTGCTTGTCATTGATGGCAAGAACAACAATGAACCAAACCTAGAGAGTGAATAAGAAGGGAAATCTTAGAAGAGATAGCAGTTTCTAGAAGTACAGACGAGGTCCAAGAAAGAGACTTGTAGGAGGATTAAAGGTTGAGACCCGTGAACACTTAGAAATCCTTCTAATTTGGAGAGATTAGAAGCTCAGGAGGAAGAGCAATAGTGGTCGTTGGATCAATGATCCAAAGGACCAACAACCTTAGGATTTATATAATGAAGGAGAGGATAAGCAGGGCAAAGTGATTGAGAATTCAATCATCAGAATTTTCGTCAACCATCAGATTGATTTAATTGGAAGGACGAGATAATCAAGGGTTGAGATCTAAGATCTTGACCACCCAAATTTTCGTCAGCCGTCGTATCAAAGTAATTGGAAGGATAGGATAATTTATAGGATGGGTTAATCTCAGTGGCCGATAATCGGGTACTCAGATCTACGGTCGACAGGGCATATCAGACACCCCCGACCTTTCTTCCTTTAACCATGTGGGGGGGTCCAAGTTGGTGGTATTTCCCATGTGGGAACCTCATACATGTCACCTTCTTTTTATCTCAAACCCCCCTCGCTCATTACCACTTACCGCCTAACACCTCCTCCAATCAAAACACCAAAACACTCATACATGCCACCTCCACATTCCGACGTCACACTCCACTACCCGCTACACATGACACTCCACTACCACGCTTTGCCTCCACCTCCACTACACTGCCTACACGTCTCACCCATGTAAGTAGAACACCTTAGCAAGGACATGTGAAAGACCATGTTATCAAGGACATGTGGAATACCACGTCAATAAGTACACATGGCATAATCAGATGATGACAAGTGTCAAGAGGAAATTGGCTCGTGCCATGTCAACAAGTGACGTAAGAAATCTATGTCACTCTGATAGATTTACTTCGAAACTTTCATCACCAACAATTATCAAAAGTCTCGAAGTCCAAAGGGAAGAAGGTCTGAAGTCTCTCTCAGTCATCGGATATGAAGATTACTTCAGGTACATTCTCAACCATTGATCTAGTTTAGTGGAAGGACAGTGTAAGTGGAAGTGTTAACTGACAACAAGCGGTCTCCACCACCTATGACTTATTCAGTAGGTGACCACTATGGAGGATAATGAAGTAGCGATTATCCTAAAGTCCTGAAGTCTCGAATATAGAATACCCAAAGAAGACCCTGGTCGTTTATCGCCAGGAGGGGTGCGTGTCAGAAGATTATGCATTTGGGTGAAAGCACTCCTGGAGAAACGAGTGCATAGGACTTGAAATTCTTGAAGCCCGAAGTGACAAAGTCACTCATGATCATTGATCATGTAGGAGGGTACATGTCAATATTTCATCGAATCCAGGTGAAAGAATTCATGGAAAAGCGAAGCACTGAAGAGTCGAAAAGGCCGAAGTCCTGGAGTGGAGGATCGTCATTGGATTAAAGAGGACAGATGTCAATAGATCTTCCATTTCAGAAAATATCCAGTCATAAAAAATTAGAAGTTGAGATTTGAAATCTACGAAGTCCGGAGATTCAAAGGAGATATCGACCATTAATCCGAGAGGGACATGTGTCAATATATCTTCCACTCCAGAAGATTGGCGTACGAAGGAAGGAAGGGTTTGAGATTTGAAACTCATGGAGCTCAGATCACGAAATAAATCAAAGCTATCGATTTAAGAAGGTTAGATCAGATTCATTAGTTCAGGAGCACCGCCAAGATCATGAGATTGATGGTCCCATCGCATTGCAGGGAGTGAAGGTGTGAAAGATTTAGAAAGCTAAAGGTGAGCCGCAATTGAAACCATGGTTTTGGAGAAAGGACATGGGGAGGATCGAGGTAAATTGTGAGGCAAAACATAGTTTGTTTCAAACAAATTTTGGATGCAGCCGCAATCGTGTGGTCACATGAGTTCATCACCCAAGGTCATATCGAAAGAAGGACCTAGAAATCGCTAGAACAAGATCGTGAAGCTCCTTTTTAATAGGCATATGGACACTATTGGTGGTCACATGAAGGAAGGGGATTAGAAGCCAAAGCAGCCAAAAATGATTGATTGTAATTGGTAGAAAAGATGAAGAATTGTGACTGCCAGAGAATCCAAAGAATCTTAGGATAGCAACCATTAGTGATGAACAGGTTTAGGATAACTGTCAGAGAAGCCAAAGAATCTTTGGATAATGACCACTGATGATGAACAGAGACAACATAACTGCCAGGGAAGACGAAGAGTTTGTTTGATGATCAGGTAGAGAACTTGGCATGAGAAAGACATGCAGAAAAGATAAGAGAGTATGTTTTTTTCGATGGTGATGCATGTGGGAAGGATGAGACGCAGTTCGTAATCTAAAGGGGATATCCATGGTGCAGTAAAGAGTATGCAAAGGAAACACAGAGTATAAAAGGAAGAAGAGAAGATAAATAACATGTGTTGAGCGCAGGAGGAAAAATAGCAGAGCATAGAAGCTGAACGATGCAGAAGAAGAATAGAGTATAGAAGAAGAAGAAGAAGGCAGAGGAGACATGGAGCTGTAACAAACCATATCAGAGACAGAGAAAGTAAGAAAATTTTTGTAAGATTCATTCAGGGTGGTAGGGTGGTGCTAGGGAGGATTGCAGTCCTCTAAATTCTAGTTGGTGCTAGAAGATATTCTGGCAGTTGGTGCTTCCATCTAGTTGGTGCTAGAGAAATCTAAGAATTGGTTCTCTCTAGAAGTTGTAGCTTTATTTCGGAGGTTGTAGCCTCATATTTGAGTTGGATCTCAAATACTATGATGTACATGAAATTTGGAGCTTGATTGACATCCTAAGAAGAAGAGGTTTTCACCCTTATGGGTTTCCTCATGAAAATTAGTGTCTCTGTGTATTCTGTGTGATTGATCAAATATTGTATATCTATGCATGTTAAGTTATCAACAACACATTAAATCATAATCTAGAAAGAATAAAAAAATAGCATGAAAAGTTTCAATCTTATATAGATAACTAATTCACCCCCCCCTCTTAGTTATATTTCGAATAATCCATACATTGGCATAGGTTCGATAGAGGTCTAGAGATGGGTATAAACCCTGATCGACTACGATGAAAGATATATGATGATGAAATATCATCGATGATGATGAAATATGGAGGGAAACGATAATCATTGATCAATGAGTGGGCGGGGTTGAATCTCAGCCATGGATCTTGGTGGGTCCCACCCCTGTACCATAAGGAACATCAAAGAATGGACGTTAACGTATGTTCCATTTATTATCATAGAAACAATTAAAGTTTTTGGGTGATCGATGTGAGGAACGTCAGATATAGAATAGACTCGACTAAGGGATCATCGTCATAAATTTTGATTGGGGTCTTTGTGACCCATGGAAATAAAATCCTGAGAATGATTACTTGAGGTTCCATGGGATTGAAAACATGGTTCGACAAACCATGTGGAAAGCACCACGTCATATCCACGATTGTGCCACATCAAATGAAAATTGGGATAGGAAGACACGTAGATTCCACGTGGAAATGAGGTGGCACCTGACCAATGAGACTCGAGAACTTTGGAAGGCCCTAACTTTTAAAATCTGAGATAATATTTGGGAATATTTATAGTCATTGGAAATCTCCTTACAAGCATGATATGATATAATCCTCTAAAAGAGGCTTTGAGGTGATCGATAAAAAGTGAAATTTTAATAACCCATCCCTTAAAAGGTACTTAGGGGGTTTGGTGTGTTACAAAGATATTACTTTGGACATAATTATTCCAATATCAATGAAGTGGTAGTAGTCAAATCTACCTCTGCTAATCTATAGAGATGACCTCACAGAGTATCAATGACACTGCGGGGTCAAAACTCATATATAGTGTGGCGTTTCCACATATATGGTTGTCCTAAAAGAAAATCATAGACTTCAAGTGTGGAAAAATCACACAATACCTCGTTTTTAAGGTATTGATTCCATAGGACAGACGACACCGCTGGCTGACGTGGATATGTCATTCCCTTCTCAACCATAAGATGGTGTATGGTTGGGGATGTAGAATCGTTGGAAGATTCAATATGATGAAAACCATAACTAATATCAGGTTCTTCTGAATAAAATTTTCAACAATGAAATGAAGTGGGGTCCCATTTATCCACATATGTGAGTGGAAGAGGCACTCCCCCTCCTTAGGCTCTTCTAGTTCTTCTAGTTGTATTATTGTGGGCATGATGGTAGTAGTGGGCTTTGAATCAATGATCTATTTCCATTTATTATGCTCTGAATTAGAGCCCGAGTCAGGTTTTGATTCTTTTTTATTTGATCCCAGCCACCAATGACCATTTCAAGTAACATTCATCGATGTCATGCCATTGAATTTTGTTGAAATCACATCACTTTCTGATGTCTTTCTTATACTTCCCATCACCCTTCAAAACCAGTTGCTTGGAATTTTTTCTTGAGATTGAATCTCCTTGCTTTGTCCTTAATTATATGAGTTCAGATTTCCTTTTCCATGCTTCTATTGTGGTGTATTTTCATGTCCAAACTCCCTCTTACTCCACTTCTCGAATTTCAACTCAATTTTGACTACATATCGATAAGGAACTCTCATTGAGGATATGTCCAAGAAATCCATCTTTGTTTGAATGTACCTATGAATTCCACTATGGTGCTTCAAAATGAGGTGTTTCTCAAAGTATTTGATACCCAACATTGATCGCAAGGTATTAAATGTGTTAGTGTACTCTGACACCATCTAGTCTCTTTTCTGACGTAGATTTGTCCATCTCATGTGTTGTTCATCATAGTTTATGACAGGGTAGAACTACTCCTTGGGGGAATCTACAAAGTCCCGCCAAGTGGTTTCTCTCATGATTGGTGTAGATTCATCCATGGTGTACCTCTCCCAATAACCTTTCAACCAAGACATGACATGGGGAATGGATTTAAGGAGCGTGAAGGTGATAATTTCGCTCTTGGAAATTTTTTGGATAGAGTAATAAGCTTCTAGCAGATTCAACAATTTTTCTCCAACATATTCATCTATACAGACTTCAAATAACGAGATATCAAAATTGACTTATACCTTCAAGAGTGCCACACCTATGAAATGGAGTCTTATCAAATATTCCTTGACTTCTATCAGTATTTGTCGAAGGATTTGAGTGAAGTTTTACATCATCTCGTTTCTTTGTGTAACACCATGTTTCCCCCAGTTTGTAAATATAACTATAATGGCCAAGAGACTATGAAAAACTCAATATGTTTGAATGTTTGATTTGATGGACCTTTGTATACAAGGTTAGTTAATGTAAATTATGTTATTTACTAGAAAATGGATAAGTGTTGCATGACTGCTGGAAGGGGGGGGGTGTACTAAGAAAGACCATGAATGTTATGAAAAGAGATGGTGGAGGGGACTAGGAATGGTTGCGTTAACCTTCACCAAACCAGTACCTTAACTGATTTTATTTCTCAAGACCAGAATAGTCCTCTGACCCAGAAATGAATCATAGTCAGGCTATTAGGTGGGAAGACCTCCTCGAGAGTTAATGAGGGGATGGGGCAGAGCACCCATCTGTAAGGCTTACATACCTGACCACAGATTGGGTATTTGAGCCACATGAAAAATTACTGAGAAAGGAAAGAAAGGAAAGTGTGGTGGGTAGAGGAAGACCTGCAAAGAGTGCAGAGATGGCAAGCTAATATTTCATGTTCAAGGAAGAACTAAGAGATAAGTGTTCTGGTTGCAGGAAATGGCTAAGACGATTATGATACACATTGATAAATTAGGTTGGTCCTCCTTTCTTGGTATTTTCTAAAACATTTCCAATATCCTATGGGAGGAGGAGGTTAACCTCCATCCCTACTTTCATTGAGCTGGAAGAAAGGATTTTGTTGTAGAGCATTGTGGTCTAGCTCGGGGGTGTCTAGTGGTAAATCCATTAGGAGTGACTGAGCCCATGGTTGGGAAGAAACGGGCACCATTTCATGAGTTTCTTCACATTATCTGGTTTTGATAAATATTTTCCTTGTTTTATGTATTGATCTAGAATAATGGATGAATGCTTGGATTATACATATGTGTATTTATAAATGACTTTTGTGTGGAATGGTTATGATATGTGTATGCCTCCATCTCTTTGTAAAATTACATATTCTGACTAATAGTCTATATGGCAAGCTTAGCTCCCGACGATCCATGGGACATATGCTTGTAACAGGACCAAGATAGGAGATATTGTGTCGACCTAAACATGTCCATCTGAAGAGTATACCTCTTCTAGACCCCTTGTCGAGGGACTGAAATTCCAGACCCAAATCCTTAACCATTTCACGGTAAAGCTCAGGAAGGATAAAGAAGTTGAAGCCTTGAAAAGGAGGTGTCTCTTCATTTGGAAGACGGATGGATGAGATCTGTTCAAGAGGACCCATATGACCAATACCTAGGAACATTAGGTTAAGCATAAGGAAGCCTTGTTCCCTTGGCTTTGGAGCTATGGAAGTCTAGGACTTCATAGTATGACCCACCTTAATAGACTTATACTGGCCAAAGGTAACCAGGAGACTTGGTTTCCTGTAAGGCTGATCGACGTTAGGTGGTTACCTAGATAGTTAGGTGGACATTCCTGAAAAACTATATCAAGAAACCGTAGAATGTTGGAGCCCTAAAGGACTCAAAACCGTAGATCAAGAAATCCTTTTGGTCCCTTCCCAACCATTGATATACTGGGGATGCATGGTGCTAGCCCCTTTTGATTGGATATTGGTAACTTCGAGAGATAAGAGGAGTTGCATTCCAACACTCTCGAACAACGAATCCCTGAGGTAAACAAAGACATATATATATATATATATATATATATATATATAACTACGTGGATGGATCTCGACAATGAGATATGAGGAATGTTAAAAGCCTGTCAGTTCCTGATACGTGTCCACCTAGCCAACTTTGTTGGTGAAGTGACCGAGACTCCAGGACTTTGGGACTCCGTAGGGTCTGGGATGTAGAATTGTAGAGAGACCAAAATGGTGCAGAAGTAGGAACCATGTGGTGATATTAGGGTACTTCATAGGTTCAAAACTCCAGGTGGTCTCATGCATAGATAGTAAATAGGTGTGAAGCACCGAAGCATCGAATCCATCCACAACTGACATAGGAGGAAGAGAGTAAGTCCAGTCATGGAAATAGTACGTTTGAGGTGGATCCATGTGGCCCTCAACCAATTAACACCCAAAGAACTTTGAAGAGATATATCCATCGTTTCTGGGCTTGGTTTTGAGCATGGAGACCATGGTTGGAAATATTTGGATGAGTTGAGTGTAGTAGAAACCATGAATGAAGGATTTGATCACCTAAGGAGAATGAAATTTTGAGGCCCCATCCCTAGGAAAGCCACTCAAGGATCGGGTGTGTTACAAATTGGTGTCAGAGCATGGTTACAGTGCTTGGCGTGCTTAGTCTCATGGACGAGTTGCATAAAAACCATGTTTAAACAATCTTAAGGGTGACGCCCTACCTTACCTCTTTCCTAAAAAGTCTGGTTAAAATCTTACTGAAGAAAAGAGTGAAAGCTTTATGATGTGTGTGTGTATTTAATAAACATGAACCATGTGTTGTTCATGAACTAATAGACTATTAGCTAACAAGTATTTTGTCAGCACTCAAGAAATTAGTAAATTACGGGAAAATACAAGCATAACGGATGGTGATGTGCCAAGAGGAGGGGGATGGCTCCCACAATAAAGAGGAAGATTTTGATGAAAGGAGGGTGGTGGAAACCCATGTGGATCTGGATGAATCTATAAGAAGCCTCATGGTAAAATTACAGAGTTGCAAGGTCGACAATGAGAGATTGATAAAGGAGAAAGAAAAACAAACTAAAATTAATGGAATCTTGCTGCATATATTATCCATTATATAAATTCAACTGCAACATGGACTTGCAACCAGTCATGTGGACCAACGACATACGAAGAGAAGTTGAAGTCCACCTAAAATACGAATACATGGTCTCATAAGTGGCTACACTATGAGTACCTCGAAGAAGTTCCAACCTGGAGACAGGGGATACTCATCAGGAGAATCCTATGGAAAGGAAACTGACAACTCCAAGGAATCTTCTAGCATAAAAACTAGCTCACATTGTCAAAGGAAAGGCAAGAAGCGAAAGCATCCCAAAAGTCATGACCCTGAAGAGTTCAAGAAATACAAACCACCCTCTTTCAATGGAGAGATTGAAAAGGGGGAATATGGAGAAGCTTGGTTTCTTGGTTTAAATAAGTACTTCAAAGTTCATGACTACTCTGAAAACTTGAAGGCTCGATTAGCCATCTTCAACCTGAATGGAAAGGCTTCCATTTGGTGGGAAGACCTTAAGAATGTGAAAGGATTCCATGAAGAGGATGTATCATGGAAACTATTTGAGAAACACTTTAATATGAAATATATGCCCCATAAATACTTTGACAGGAAGACTAAGGAGTTCTATGAACTCAAGCTGGGACAACTCATCAGAGAGGAATATGCTAATAAATTCCTTGAGCTACTGAGGTATATTTTCATAAAGGATGAAAAGGTAAAAGTGAAATGATTTATTAGTGGGTTACCTCAGACCTATCGGAATAGGTTTGAGTTCAACGAGCCAAATACCTTAGAAGACACTATCTGGAAGACGAGGTATTGTTATGAATAGCTCAAGAGTCAGACAGAATCTCACGAGGAGTGGAAGAAGAGGATCGGTTCGGGATTCAATAAGAAGGGGTTCAAATCCTTAAGATTGAAGGACGATAGGAAGGACGTTAGGATAATACTTTAGACGATAAGGGACTAGCAGAAAAATTTCCCCTCCTAGAGTGGAAATAAAACTTTTGGAGAACCCCCAGGCAAGTCAGATAACCCAAAGAAGGAACCCTTGAAATGTTGGGGTTGTGGAGAAGAACATCTACTGAGGGAATGGCCACAAAGACAACAGAATAGTAGGAGAATTTACAACATCCAAGAAGCTACCACCATCAATTATGTGGCTAGGATTATGCCACGGATTGATGCAGCCATGGATAATAAACAAGTCGACCACCAAGCTTCAGTGGTGGAGATGGAAGGTATGATCACCAACCATCTAATTTCTATTTTAATTGACCCTGTTTCTAATTTGAGTTACGTGGCCCCTCAGACTGCTGATAAGTGTAAACTGCAACTAGTTATACATGTTAATCCATGGTTATTACAACTAGCCACTGACACCAAAAGAAATGTAGCATAGGTCATACGAGCTTGTGAATTCACTATGGATGGATTTCCCACCTAAGTTACCCTTAACATACTTTCCCTAGTATCTTATGACTTGTTTATTGGTATGGACTGGATAGCTGCATATAAAACTAAGTTGGATTGTTACTATAAAACCTTAGAATGTGTAAATGAAGAAGGGAGAAAGATAACCCTCCAAGGGATTCAAAAGATTGTCTTAGTGAGACAAATACCAACCCTTCAAATGAAAAAGTATTGCAGAAAGGGATTTCCTCTATATGAAATACACATGTTGGAATTTGTTGAGGATGACAGACCAAACCTAGAGTACCACCCCATATTAAGAGAGTATAGAGACATGTTCCCAATATAGGTACCGAGTCTACCTCCGAGAAGAGACATTGACTTCTCAATAGAACTTGCACCAGGAGTAGTGTCAGTTTCTAGAACACCCTATAAGATGAGTACACCTGAGCTAGTTGAGCTCAAGCTAAAGCTAAAGGAAATGATGGAAAAAGGATACATCCAGCCTAGTGTGTCCCCATGGGGAGCACCATTCTTGTTTGTGAAAAATAAATATGGCGCACTCCGACTGTGCATAGATTATAGACAACTCAATAAGACAACCATAAAGAACAAGTACCCCTTACCAAGAATCGATGACTTGTTCAACCAATTAGGGGGTGCTTCCATTTTCTCAAAGTTTGAATTAAGGTCTGGGTACCATCAAGTCTGAATCAAACATGAATACATCCACAAAACAACCTTCAAGACCAAATATGGTCACTATGAATTTGTGGTGGTGCCATTTGGATTAACCAATGCCCTTGACACTTTTACGTGCTTGATGTATAATGTACTCAACAAAATCCTAGATAGAGTTGTATTGGTTTTCATTGATGATATCCTAATATACTCCAAGAAAAAAGAGGAGCATGAAGAACATCTTAGACTTGTACTTCAACTACTAAGAGAGAATCATCTCTACGCTAAGTTTATCAAGTGTGACTTTTCCTAGAAGAAATTCCATTACTTAGGCCATGTCATTTCTAAAGGAGTGGTAGTAGACCCTGACAAGATCAAGTCTATTATGGAATGACCTACCAAAAAGGATGGTTATGATTTCAGATCCTTTATGGGCCTAGTAGGATACTATAGAAGGTTCATAAAAGGATTTTTCAAGATTGTTTGTCCAATCACTTCCCTTCAAAAAAAGGGGGATAAATTCACTTGGACACCAGAATGTGAAGAAATATTTCAGGAACTAAAATACCTTATGACCGATGCACATGTACTAAATATTGAATACCTTGATAATGGCTTCCTCATGTGTACAAATGCCTGTACAGAAGGAATCAGAGGATTCCTTATGAAAGAAGGACGTGTAATTTGTTACGAATCCAGAAAATTGAATGAGCATGAAATCAATTATGTGACCCATGATGTAGAGTTGGATTCCATAGTGCATGCTTTAAAAATGTGGAGGAATTACCTCCTGGGTAGGATATTTGTACTTATGATAGACCATTGTGGATTGAGTAACTTGTTTGATCAACCAAAACGCAATGCTAGACAAGATATGTGGATGGATCTCCTTAGTGAGTTTGATGTTGAAATCAAACACATCAAAGGAAAGGAAAATAGGGTGGTTGATGCCATTAGCAAAAGTGTGAAAATGATTCACCTGATAGCAGTGAGCACCTATGAAATGAATGTTAGGGAAAGAGTCAAGAATGCACAATAAAAAAATGCACTCTTTAAAACTGTGACCTGATACCTAAGGCAAGAGCCTATAGGGATAAAGTATGAAGGCTATCAAATGCTCGATGAAGGCCTGCTGACCTACATAAACATATTGTATATTCTAAGTTGTGACTACTTGAATAGGTTCATAATGGATGAACTACACAAGAGACCATATACTGGTCACTGAGGATATCATAAAATGATCACGACCACTAGGAAACAATTCTATTGGCCTGGATTGAAAAATGGCATAGATGATTATTTAGCTAAGTGTCTAGAATGCCAATAAGTTAAGGAAGAACACCGACACCTAGAAGGGTTGTTACAACCTCTACCAATTCCAAAATGGAAGTGGGAAACCATCTCCATGGATTTCATCACCAGATTACCAAGACCAACCAAGAAGAATGATGCCATCATGGTAGTGGTGGAAAAATTGAGCAAGTATGCTCACTTCGTTCCTGTCAAATCGACTTGCAAGGCAATATATATTGCCAACATCTTCATGAAGGAGATATTTATATTGCATGGCATGCCTAGGGAGATTGTATCTGACAGAGATACACAATTCACTTCAATCTTTTGGAAATCCTTGATGGATGGTTTTGAGACTAAATTGTTGTTTAGCACATCCTATCACCCTCAAACTGATGGAAAGGTAGAAAGAGTAAACCAAATATTAGAAGACATTTTAAGGATGCATGTAATACATCATCCTAAGAAGTGGGAAGACTACCTGCCAATGGTATAATTTTCCTACAACAACGGTTATCAAGAGTCACTAAAGATGAGCCCTTTTGAATCCCTCTATGGCAGACTATGCAAGACTCCATTCATATGGAGTAATCCAGTGGATAGAATTACAATCATACACGACATGCTAAAAAAAATGGAACAACAAGTGATTCAGATAAAGAAAAATATGAAAATTGCTCAGGATAGACAGAAAAGTTACCCCGTCAGAAAGAGAACTCCCTGAGAGTTCAAGACATGAGACCATGTATATCTCAGAGTTAGGCCTAGGAAAATTTCCCTAAGAATAGGATCTTGTTCCAAGATGGCACCTCGATATTGTGGACCCTTTGAGGTATTATATAGAGTGGGAACTGTATCCTATAGGCTAGCGCTCCCTCCCATGGTAAAGGAACATATTGTTTTCAATGTTTCATTATTGAAGAAATATGTACATGATTCTAATCATATAATTGACTGGTCTATGATCCAGGTGGATCTGAAGGGAGAATTCATGCCGGGACCTCAATGCATACTAGATAGGAAGGAAACCCTAGTCAAGAATCGAACCATTTCATAGATCAAGGTGCAGTGGAAATACTCTGGCCCAAATGAAGCTATGTGGGAAATGGAGGATGCCATGAGACAAGCATATCCATTTTTGTTCACTTCTATATATACAAAGCATGTTGACATATAGAACATCGAGGATGATGTTCCTTTAAGGGGGAGGGAATTGTAACACCCTATCTCCCCCAGTTTGTAAATATAACTATAATGGCCAAGAGACTATGGAAAACTAAATTTGTGTGAATGTTTGATTCGATGGACCTTTGTATAAAAGGTCAATGAATATAAATTTTGTTATTTAATAGAAAATGGATAGGTGTTGCATGATTGCTGGAAGAGGGGGGGTGTACTAAGAAATAATATGAATGCTATGAAAAGAGATGTTGGAGGGGACCATGAATGGTTGCATTTACCTTCACCAAACCAGTACCTTACATGATTTAATTCCTCAGGACCAAAATAATCCTCTGACCTAGAAATGAATTATAGTCAAGATGGTAGGTGGGAATACCTCCTCAAGAGTTAATGAGGGGATGGGGCAAAGAACCCATCTGTAAGGCTTCCAGACCTAGCCATGGATTGGGAATTTGAGCCACACAAAAAATTGCTAATAAAGGAAAGAAAGGAAGGTGTGGTGGGTAGAGGAAGACCTACAAAGAGTGCAGAGATGGGAAGCTAACCTTTCAAGGTCAAGGAAGAACTAAGAGGTAAATGTTCTAGTCGTAGGAAATGGATGAGAAGGTTATGATACACACTGATAAATGAGGTTTTTCATCCTTTCTTGGTATCATGTAAACCATTGCTAAGATCCCATAGGAGGAGGAGAGTAGGAGGAGGAGAGTAACCTATTTTCCTACTGTCACTCAGTCAAAAGAAAGGATTTTGTTGCAAAGCATCGTGGTATATCTTGGAGGTGGCTAGTGGTAAATCCGTTAGGAGTGACTGAGCCTATGGTTGGGAGGAAATGGGCACCCCTTTGAGCAGTCACTTCACATTATCTGGTTTTCATAAGTATTTTCCTTGTTTTATGTATTTATATGGAATAATGGATGAATGCTTGGATTATACATATGTGTATTTATAAATGACTTATGTGTGGAATGGTTATGATATGTGTATGCATCCATCTCTTTGTAAACTTACATATTATGACTGATATTATGTATGTCCATATTAGGTCTTGAGGCTTCCTGGGACATAAGCTTGTAAGACGACTAATATAGGAGATATTGTGTCGACCTGAACCTGTCTGTCTAAAGAGGATACCTCTTCCAGAACCATTGTCAAGCGACCAGAATTCCATACCCAATTCCTTAACCATTTCATGGTAAATCTCATGAAGGATAGTGAATTTGAAGCCTTGAAAAGGGAAGGTCTCTTCGTTTGGAAGATGGGAAGATGAGATTCATTCGAGAGGACCCATATGACCAATACCCAAGAACCTTAGTCTAATCCTAAGGAAGCTATGACCCCTTGGCTTCGAGCCTCTAGAAGTCTGAGACTTCAGAGTATGACCAACCTTACCAGCCTTATACTAGCCGAAGGTAACCAAAAGACTCGGTTTCCCGTAAGGTTGACCAGCATTAGGCAATTCCCCAGGTGGTTAGGTGGACCTTCCTGACCCATTAGACCAGGATTTGAAACCCTGAAGGCCGGATCCGCGAAGGACTCAGAATTGTAGATCTAGGAATCCTTCGAGTCCCTTACTAGCCATTGATATACTGAGGATGTGTGGAGCTATCCCCTTTTGTTCGAAGATTGGGAAATTTATGAGATAAGAGGATTTGCATCACAACACTACCGAACAATGAATACATGAGGTAACCAGATCCATAGATCTATAAATCTATGTGGTGGAATCTTGACTGTGAGATCTGAGGAATGTTATAAGTCTGTCAGTTCCTGATACGTGTCTCCCTAGCCAACTCAGTTGGCAAAGTGACCGGGACTGTGGGAGTTTGGGACTTCGAGACTCCATAGGGTCTTGAATGTAGCATTGTAGAGAGACTAAAACGGTGTGGAAGCTAGATCCATGTGGTGATTTTACGAGATTTCAGAGGTTCAGAACTCTGAGTGGTCTCGTGCATAGATAGTAAATAAGCGCGAAGAACTGAAGCATTGAATCCCTCCATACATGACATAGGAGGAAGAGAGTAATTGAATTCATGAGATCATACTATGGATGGTATTCCACCATGGAGGAAGGAACATGGAAATATTACGTGTGAGGTGGATCTACATGGGTGCCATGTGGCCCTCAACCAATAAATGTCCAAATAACTTTGGAGAGATATATCCACCTATTCTGAGATCAGTTTTGAGCATGGAGACCGTGGTTGGAAAACTCTGGATGAGATGAGTGTAGTAGAAACCCCAAATGAAAGATTTTATCACCTAAGGAGAATGCAATTTTGAGGCCCCATCCCTAGGAAAGCCACTTAAGGGTCGAGGGGGTTACACTCTATCACATAAGGGATTCCTTAAGAAATGTATCGAAAGGATATTCTTCTTTGCCATATCTCCTTTGTTCCACCATGGGAGGTCGCTTTGGATAGTGAGAGAGGTTTTCCTCATGTGAAACTAGCTCAAGACCCAACTCTTTATCCTTAACCTCATCGGGGACATGCTCTGAGAAATGACAAAGAGAAGACTACTTTGATACCACTCATCCTGTCTATGTTGAAAGTGAATGAGATATAAACAAAAAGATAGAGGATAACACAAAAATATAGTGAAATCCAAATTCTATTAAAAAATAGCAAAATATGGTAGACAAAAACTGACTAGAATGGTGGTAGCTTATATCTAAAAAGAAATATATTTTGGCTACACTTCATTCACAATAAGCTTTACATCAGACTCCATTGCATGCTCAAAGAACCTCCTTCACCTTGATTATATATGAAAGAGTGAGAGGATAATAATTACCATGATTCATGTGGGATAAATTGGTCTAAGTTTACAAAATTCCATAGGCATGTAAAACACTAGGACTTCCCGGGATGTCACCCATCCTAGTACTACTCTACCCAAGTGTGCTTAACCATGGATTTCTAATGGGATATGATGAATTAACATTGTAGGAATTATATTACATTACAAATGGATATGGAATTACATTACATTCCCATAAAAAGGGTGAATATGATGTTTTATCAAAAGCATAGGCTCATAAATGTAGATTCAGTGGAGAAGGTGGATGGTCACTTATATCCACCTAGATCATTGGAACCCATAATGGTGGAAAAAATTTCAACCATTAATTTCCTAGTTGTGGTTTCATCTGCAAATGTATCTAAGAAGTTCTTTTGGAATTTGGTCCAGCTAGTTATGGAACCAACAAGGAGATTGAAATACCAAGTGGACACTGAGTTTTCAAAATCATAAGGAAAGAGTCGATAGACTACATCCTCATGTTGTACATTCATTATCGTATAGAAAGGATGAACTTTATGATGTGATATTTAGGAAATATAGATGTTTTAGAATAAAGTTTGGGTAATAACTTCTCCATATGCCTTGGTAGTTTATTTAAATCATTGGGTAAGGCTAAGGAACCTCTGGCCAACCATGGTTGGTTATTTTCTTCGTGATTGTTCCCCATGTGATTAGAGTCATTGTAATACCCCGTTTTTTAGCCCCATATTAAATAACGTATTTTGTTAATTTATGAAAGACTAGAGTGCCCAAACAATTAAAACATCCAATGTGCCTAGGAAATGTAATGTTTTGATCATTAGTAATAATAAATACATCATTGGCTGCTAGAAGGACAAGGAAAAGAGTTATAGGGGGATATGATTCCAAAAGAGAGAGGGATTGAGAGGCTGAGTATTTGTTTTATATTTTATTTACCCATTTTTGTTGTAATGGAGAATATCAGTTACATGAGCTTCTTAGGGGAAGGCCACGTGCTTCTTTAATTCCAAGAAATATATAAACCCATCTTTGGTCTGTTTGGGGGTTAACTCACTCATTGTTCACACCTTTCATTATGTTATCTCTCCATTCATTCTTCCACCTAATGTTCATTCCTCATTCATTTTGAATTGGCTTGGGAATGAAAAACGAATTGTTGGAGAGGAGCCATTGTTTTGCTGGGTGTAATGACTGCTAGTGTATTCCAGCCATGAATTAATTCCTGCATGTCTAATATGCATTCACGTGTGTTAAGTTTTTCTCACAACTACAAATCCTGAGAGTCCCAACATGGAGATTCTTGACCAAATGCATTGGAGCCTTGGAAGGAGGTGGACAACCTAAGGGAATGTGTGGCATAGAAGGGGGTCCATTCTCTTGGGTTGTGCATGCTGGATAGAAGAGAGATGGTGTACTTTGGATTGTTGTGTGTGTTGAGAATCCTGTGAGAGCTTGCATGCTAATTGGGTTGGGAAGATGAGTGACACCCTTGAACCATCCTTGTGGATTCATAGCCTTGGATAAGGGGTGACATTACTATTAAGACTTGGAACAATGATGTCGATGGTTGGGTGGAATGTCCTCGATCTTTAGCCAGTTGGTGATTTGTTTCATTAAAGATAAGTAATCTCTATCATGTTTTATTTACATGTATATTTATTTCCATTGTGTATTAATTATAATATATGAAATTCATGTTTATAATGTGCATGCTTGCTAGTTATTGTTGCGTATGGAATTATATTCATTTATTTTATGTTGTAGCAGAATCTTGATCTCTACATGTGAATATTTCATTCCTCTTTATTAATTAAATTTTTCTCATAATTCGAAATTAGTTTAGAAGCGAGTTTTGAAGTAGCGTGGACAACCTGTGGGAGTTTGGGTATGTTACAGATTGGTATCAGAGCTTCTAGTTCAACATTGGACTGGTATGGGCCAGAACTAGTGCGCATTGAAAAAAAATCATTGTTGAAGATTTGTCAGTTACAAATTTGTGGGGAAAACAACGAAGAACATAAGTGAAATTCCCAAATTCTGAGAAGATTTCAAATTTCATAGATTCAAAGTAGTTAAAGAAGTAATTTATGGTGTCGATCTGCAATTGTACATTTGAATTCGATTTTGGAAGTCGAATTCCTATGCATTTCATGATGACTCTGTAGTTTCGTAGATTGATGACCCAGATTAATTCAACCTAGAAAATCAACAATGAAGATTCAATCATAGAAGTTTGAGAAAGGAATTCCTGATAGGTCTTCGGGAAGGAAATGTTAAAAGAAATTCATAATCAGACATGAGGTCCATTCCGATGATAGGAGCCTAAAAGAATGAGATCCATTAGATCAGTTGGGATCATTCTCAATTGTTAGATATTGCAAAGATGTTCTTTGAGAAAAGTGTTTTCAGAAGATCTCACTCATAAGAGTTCTGACGGTATCAAAGGGAATATTCTTCAATACCCTCTGGTAAGAGAAGTGAAGCTTTCCTAATATTTTGAACTTCGAGTGATGAATTCTGACGATATTGAATGGGAATATTCTTTGATACCCTCTGGTCATAACGATGAAGATTACATAATATTTTGAACTCTGAGTGATAAGGTATTGAAAGAGTATATTCTTCAATACCCTCTGGTAGGAGTGGAAAATATTTCCTAATATTTTGAACTTCGATTGATAAGTTTCAATGTTATCGAAAGGGAATATTATTCAATACCCTTTGGTCGGAGTGGCGAAACTTACCTAATTTTTTGAACTCCGAATGAAAAGGTCCGACGGTATCAAAAATAATATTCTTCGATAGCCTCCTTTTAGAGTCCCATTTGAGCTTGATTCTTCATCACTCTGAATGGGAACCTATAATATATGTTCCAAATCTATTTTGATTTTAATATCAACGGTGCATATTGCCCCATAGGAAAAACTGGTCGACAGTGTCAAAAACAAAAACCAAGTTTGGAGCCATTTTCTTATTTTGGCC
The DNA here is from genome assembly GCA_000966675.3 of Picea glauca. Classification (NCBI taxonomy): domain Eukaryota; kingdom Viridiplantae; phylum Streptophyta; class Pinopsida; order Pinales; family Pinaceae; genus Picea; species Picea glauca. The sequence continues at coordinate 893,732 of JZKD02S2345196.1, forward strand.
ATAAATGAAGCATATTAAGTTTGTTTTGAATTAAATTTATGGGTTTTTTCCACAGAGATGATCTCTACAAAATTTCCATAGAGGGTCATTTCCTATTTCTGCTTGGATTTGTCAAAAATGGTGAAATAATGGTTTTTAAAGATTTGGGTGCAGATCATTGGCAAAGGTCTAGATTAAGATGAAATTTATTGAAGTGTCCAGAAATAAGACATCGAAATAACCCATGAATGAAATGAGTAAATCCTAAGGGGATTAGAAGGGGGATGTTGAAATAGGCAAAAATCCACTATTTTGGGCCAATTTTTTTGGATTTTTGGGATTTTCGGAGGAAAAGTGACCTTAGATCACAAAACTTTTTTTTATTCAACATTTTATACACTCATCAGGACAAACAACTTTGGTATAGTGAAAATTTTCCAAAAGTGAACATATTGAGAGATGTCCATTTTTGCCAAAAATTCTAAGTTTGGAAAAAGAGGTGAAAAAGGGAAAAATGGTCAGTTCGAGATTGCTGTAGTTTTTGAATGGATTATCAGATTGAAAATATGAAAGTTGTTATGAATTCTTTGTCATATATTTTATCTACGCCTCATATAAAAGTTTCTCTAGTTCTTGACATATTTCCTTCTATAGTTTATTGAAGTTGGCATTTCAATGAAATTTCACCAGTGGAGAAAATACACAAAGGGGGTGAAAGTGGTTTTTTCATGAAGCCATAACTTTCACCTCATAAATCTGATTGAGGAAAGAGTACAACTATTGGAAAAATGATTATGAATAGAATAACCTGGAACTGTTATAATTTGGAGAATTGTGATATAAATATTCATAAATTGAGCAGAAAAAAGGACTTGTAGCATTAATCAACCCTTTTTTTATGATATGCATATTTCTAACAAAAATGGTTGCTTCCACATTTTGTAGAATTAGGGGGTATAAACATATCATTTCAGTATAATAATGCATATTCAAGAAATGGAAGAAGGAGAGGGAGCTTACAACCATGATAGAGAGGCCAAAGGACAAAATATCAGTGTTTGTAATGCATAGACATAATCAAATGGACAAAAGGGTAGAGGGGGGCAAGAAAAATTAATAGAGACTGTGAGAAGCATACAAATAGAATTATAGATCTACAAATAAGAAAATGAGAGACTTATCAGAGAGAGAAATCAGATAAATTCTCAAGTGATGCAAAGCTTAAATCAGTTGCAGAGGCAAACAGAGAATGGGTAAAATTCAAGATGAGAGGAAGATGGAAGATATCATGAAAGAAGATATAGCTACAAAAGAGATGGCTATTCAAGAAGTGCTAGCAGAGATCATAGAATTCAATCACCTCACTTATCAAGGATATTTTATGCATCTGAAGATTCCATAAGTAGTCCAGAGGTGTCTCTTGTTAGGAACCAAAGAAGAAGATATAAATTTGACAGTTTACAAAGAGATTTGAGTAAGCTTAAGCCACAATCCTTTTATGGTAAAAGAGAAAGGAAATATGATGTTGAAGCATGGTTAATTGGACTCATGAGGTATTTTTAAATGCATAACTACTCATCAAACCTAGAATCCATAATTTCCACTTACCATCAACATGAAAAAGTTTCTATCTGGTGGGATCAACTTAAGTAGGTTGAACAAATAAATGAGAGGAGGGTGACTAGGAAGAAATTCAAGAAATATTTTCAAAATGAGTACCTTTAAAAGAAATTATATGACAAAAAAATGTAGGAGTTCTTTGAAATCAAGCTAGGAATCATGACCATGGCAGAGTATGAAAAGAAGTTCTTGGGACTACTAAAGTATGTGGGGTTTATAAAGGATGAGAAAGTGAAAATACAAAGGTTTTTTAGTGGACTGCCTTCATTTTATAAATATAAGATTCAATATGATGAGACCAGGACGTTGACTAATACCACTAGGAAGTCTAAGTACATGTATGAGAAAGGAAAGGGCAAAGAGTCTTTGTAGAAATCTTGGAAGGATAAGAAGAAAGAGAAGTATGATCAGGGAAAGAAAGGATTCAAACCTCCTTTCAACTGAAATATCCCAAATAAAAATCAACTAGACCAGTGTATTAAGGATGAATCTAAGAGAGAAGACTCCTTGGGAAAAGGGGGAATACCACCAATCCAATGTTGGGGATGCAAAGAAGATCACTTGTACAAGGATTTCCCACACATAAAAGACAAAGTGAAGACCGTGCACAACATCCAAGAGGATATAATAGTATAAGACATGGAAATAATATATGCAGCCTTAGAAGGTCAACAAGTAGAGTACCAATCCAAAATTATCGAGGTGGAAGGTAACATAATTAATCAACTTGTCACTATTTTAATTGATTCAAAAGAAATTCATTGTTACATTGATCCTAAAATAGTGGGTAGATTACATTTGGAGAAAAGTAAGCTTGAAAAATCAAGTTTGGTTCAGCTAACCACTGGAACCAAAAGAAGGATCAATGAAATAATCAGAGGTTGTTCCATAAGTATTAATGGAGTAAATACTAATGTTGATCTAAATATTATGACATTGGGGTCTTATGATATTCTAATTGGAATGGATTGGTTGGAAAAGCATCATGCTATCCTATATTTTTATAAGAAGACATTTACATGTATTGATGAAGAAGGACAAAAAAGCACTGTGAAAGGAGTTCCAAGACCCATTTCAATAAGAGATGTTTCAGAAAAGGATGTCAATTGTATGCAACCCATGTGGAGGAGCCAGAAAAGACAAAGGGGCCAAAACTTGAAAAAATTTCAATACTACAAGAGTTTGAATATGTATTCCAAGAAAAAAAAGGATTTCCACTGAAGAGGGAGATATATTTCTCCATTGATTTAGTACCAGGAGCTTACCCGATATAAAAAACACCATACATAATTAGTACACTGAAATCAAAAGAATTACAAATGTAGTTGGAAGAATTGTTGAGGAAACGATACATATGTCCAAGTGTTTCACCTTGGGGAGAACCCATACTATTTCTCAAAAATAAGGATGGAACATTGAGGTTGTGTATTGACTTCTGACAACTAAATAAAGCCACTGTGAAGAACAAATATCCTATACCCAGAATTGATGACCTCTTTGATCAACTAAGAGGGGAAAATATATTTTCAAAGATATACTTGAGATCATGATACCATCAGGTAAGAATCAAGGAAGAATACATCAATAAGACAACCTTTAGAACCATGTATGGGAATTATAAATTTGTAGTGGTTCCATTTGGACTGTCTAATGCACCAACTATCTTTATGTTCTTAATGAATAGAATATTCAGAAATTATTTGGATAAGTTTGTCATAGTATTCTTGGACGACATACTTATCTATTGTAAGTCATAGGAATAACATGAACATCACCTAAGACTAATATCACAAGTGTTGAGGGAACATCAGTTGTATGCCAAGCTTAGTAAGTGTTATTTCTACTAAGAAAAAATATATTACTTGGGACACATTATTTCAGAACAAGGTATAAGAGTGGATCTAGAGAAGATTGAATCCATTAGAGGATGGATAGCACCCATGAATGTTTCATAAGTTATAGGTTTTATGGGATTAGTTGGTTACTACAAAAGATTTATATCAGGGTTCTCTAAGATTTCTCATCCCATCACTTCTTTACAAAAGAAGGGAATTAAATTTGAATGGATAGTTGAGTATGAAGAGAACTTTAATTTGTTGAAAGAATTACTTACTAGTGAACTTGTTTAAAATATTGTTGACCCAAACAAATGTTTTGTGTTATGTACAGATGCATGCAAGGAAGGACTTGGTGGAGCCTCACTCAAAATGGACATGTCATTGGTTATGAGTCTAGAAAGATTAAAGAACATGAGAGGAACTATGCCACACATGACTTGGAATTCACTGCCATTGTTCATGCATTGAATATGTGGAGCCATTAACTCATGGGGAAGAGATTTTAATTAGGAACAGACCATAGTGGTATCAAATTATCTTTTTGAACAACCAACTTTGAATTGTAGGTAAATTATATGGATGGAATTTTTAAGTGAATACGCTTTTGACATCAAGCATATCAAAGGAAAAGAAAATAAAGTTGTTGATGCACTTAGTATAGGAGTACATCTCATGCATGTTACCACCATTAGTATGCATCAATGAAATTTAAAGAGTAGAATTTTAGATGTTGTTGTTACAAATCAACATTACCTACATGTAAAATAAATCTTGCAACAACAAAATGTACAATAGAAAATAAAAGAATATGAGATGAAGGAATATGGATTACTTATGCATAAAAATAAAATTTATGTTCCTAGTTTTGGAGAACTTAGGAGTTTGATATTAAAATAAATGCATAATATTCTGTATGTCAGACATCCTGATTACCAGAAAACAATTGCAGCAGTAATAAGCCAATTCTTTTAGCCAGAAATGACGAAAGATGTTGTTGATTACATTTCCATATGTATGGAATGTCAAATAGTGAAGGTTGAGCATAGGCACCCAATGGGTTTGTTACAACCATTACCAATTCTAGAGAAGAAATGGGAAGTGGTAACCATTGATTTTATAACTAAATTGACCAGGACACAAGACAACATGATTCAATCATGGTAGTGGTTGATAAACTGGCAAAGGCTTCTCATTGTGTTCCTATAAAAATGACTCATACAACAACTAATATTGCAGAAATTTACACAAGGGAGATTTCTAGGATACATGGGATACCAAAGGAAATTGTTTAAGAAGGAGATACAAATTTTACTTCAAATTTTTGGAGGGGATTGCTTAAAGGATTTGGTACAAATATGAACTTTAGCACATAATACCATCCACATTTAGATGGGAACACAAAGAAAGTCAACCAAGTAATTGAAGACATGTTGATAATGTATGTGATGGATAAGCCATCTAAGTGGGAAGACTGCTTGCACTTGGTTGAGTTTTCCTATCATAATGGGTATCAAGCTTCATTGAAAATGATCCCATTTGAATTTTTGTATGGTAGGAAGTGAAATACTCTAGTGAGTTGGGAAAACCCAACAGATAGAGTGGTACTTGGGCCAAAATTGCTCAAGGATATGGAAGACTAGATGCTTAGAATTAAGAATAATTTAAAGGAAGCTCAATATAGATAGAAAATTTATTCATATAAGAATAGGAAAACTTGAGAATTTAAAGTGGGGGATCATGTGCTTTTGAAAGTGAATCCAAATATCTCATTGAAGTTGGGTAGTTGTACAAAGCTAGCAGCCAAATTCTATGGTCCATTTGAGCTATTGGAAAGAATAGGGCCAATTGCATATATGCTTACATTGCCTCCTTCCATGCATGTTCATAATGAATTTCATGTCTCTTTGCTTAAAAAATATGTACATGATCCTAACCATGTTATTGATTGGCATCTGATTCAGGTACAGACAGAGGGATACTTTCAGGTCCAACCAGCGCGCATATTGGACATAAAAGTCAAAATTCTCCAGAATCAAGTTATAGAGATGGTAAAATTTCAGTGGACCTGCTATGATACCAAAGATGCTACTTGGGAGCATGAAGATGCCATGCGGACAAAGTACCTGCAAAATTTTGAAGAAATTTTGAAATTTTGATTTATGTTTTGTATACACACTAAGGACAGTGTCAAAATAAGGGGGATGGGAATGTAATACCTTGGTTTTGAGCCCCATATTAAATAATTTATTTTGTTAATTTATGAAAGGACAGAGTGCCCAAACAATTAAAAGAGGCTAGTGTGCCTAGGAAAAGTAATGTTTTGATCATTATTAATAATAAATACATCACTGGATGCTAGATGGATAAGGAAAAGAGTTATAAGGGGCTATGATTCAACAAGAGAGGGGTCTTGAGGGGCTAAGTATTTATTTTATATTTTATTTACCCATTTTTGTTTTAATGGAGAATATCAGTTACATGAGATTTTTGGGGGAAGGCCATGTGGTTATTTAATTCCAAGAAATATATAAACCCATCTTTGGTCTTTTTTGGGGTGTATTTATTCATTGTTCATTGTTCACACCTTTCATTTTGTTCTCTCTCCATTCATTCTTTCAACCACTCTTCATTCCTCATTCATTTTTATCTTGGCTTGGGAATGAAAAACAAATCATTAAAGAGGATCCATTGTTTTGTTGGTTGTAATGAATGCTAGTGTAGTCCAACCATTAATTAATGCCTGCATGTTTAAGATGCATTGGCATGCGTTAAGTTTTTCTCACAGTTGCGTATCTTAAGAGTCCCAACATGGAGATTCTTGACCAGACGCATTGGATCCTTGGAAGTAGGTGTACAAACTAAGGGATTGCATGTCAGAGAAGGGGGTCCATTCTCTTGGGTTGTGCAGGCTGGATAAAAGAGATTTGGTGTACTTTGGATTGTTGTGTGTGTTGAGAAGCATGTGATATCTTGAGTGTTGACTGTGTTGGGAAGCTGAGTGACACCCTGGAACCCTCCTTGTGGATTTATAGCCTTGGCTCAGGGGTGACATTGTTATTGAGACTTGGAACAACAATGTCGATGGTTAGGTGGAACGTGCTTGGTATACATCCAGTTGGTGATTCATTTCATTAAAGATAAGTGATCTCTATCATATTTTTATTTACCTGTATATTTATTTTCATTGTGTATTAATTATAATCTCTGAGATTCATGTTTATAATGTGAATGCTTCTTAGTTATTGTTGCGTATGGAATTATGTTCATTTCTTTCATATTGTATCATGAATCTTGATCTCTTCATGTGAATATTCCATGACTCTTTATTAATTAAAAAATTATTAAAATTCAAAATTAGTTCAGAAGCAAGTTTTGAAGTAGCGTGGCCAGCCTGTGGGAGGCTGGGTACGTTACAGTCGAAATATGAATATTTTGAATCAAATTCTTCTTATTCTAATTCTAGGTTTTCTTTGGGTTCAAAGTAAGTACTTGTAGGTGGAGTAACTACTCGTTTGTTAGGGATTAAGCTGAAGGGTTTCTCTATTTCAATTATGTAAAAATCCACTAGGTCTTAGATTTTGTGTATTAAGTCATGTTCAGTTCTGATCACAATTGGTTTCACAATTCTTCTTCTTGGAGAAAGTAATGGATTTATGGGTAACACTCCTATATATCTAGAGTATTCTTTGGTGATTCTCCTAAAACCATTAAATTCCTTGTGACATATTGTGTATGGTATTTTAGGATGAGATCCATAAATTTCCTTAGCCCATGGTGAGTTGTTGAGAGTAGAATTATCTTCAGTGTTTGGATTTTCTTTATATGGGATGTTTGTATGGTTGGACATCCATTGAATCTACTTATAGTGTCAATTCTATTGAGGGGGTTGGATTCCATTTGAATCAACAAGAGGGATTACAACCAAGGATGAGGTGCAATTAGACTCTTCCCAATTTGGAATAGTATAATCCTCCATATCAATGGCCCAACAATCATTTGATGGGATTTAAGAGTTATCAAATTTATTTCTTTTGTTTTCTTTCTATTTTTTGGGGTTGTTTTTATTTATGCATGAAATGAAATTACTAAAGCATTAAAGATGACCTCCCAAAGGGATAACCTCTCAGGTAAGACATGATAACACTTATATGTGGATTTTCAAAGAAACAATTGTAGTTATCAAAAACTCAAAAAATAAACACGAAATAATGTAAATATGTGATTTATCTTAAATATAACTTTTATAAGAAATAAAAATATGAAATCGATGAGAAAATAACTCATAAAATTCCATGAAATAATTTCGAACAAGATCTAGTTAACCTGTTATATAACATGTGCATAATTATTTAGTTTTAAGTGTATTAGTAATCATGAATCATGAAATGATTATAGTATCATTGATTATTAAATAAAACCAAGAACTTATTTAAATGCAAATTTAAAAAGGATATGAAACCAATACTAGCAACATCCATGATTAACAAGATAACTTGGTAAAGCATAAAATCTTACTAGACATCAGAGACACAACGATCGAGTGTAGAACAATTCACTCTCCAATAGCCACACACAATGGTTCAATCAAACTTATGGAATCCTTAGGAGCTTCTCTATTAATTGCAGAAAACCACTTCTTTAATACAATGTTCCAATTTATTTTTCCAAATATCTTTTCCATGGGGCAAACCCTTCTACTTATACACAATTATAAATTTTAAAATAAAAATTTAATGGCTAAAAAAAAATAAAACAATAAAGAAAGTTAGGATGAATCAGGTGATCTGGGAGTTATGGGGTTTGCATGCTCATCGATATACTTGGACCACTAAGAGAAAATCTAGGAACAATTGTCCCCATATCGAAACTAGTGTTGGTCCATTGGCATGCTCAATGCATGATTTCTATCTCGAAAATGAATAGTGTACTTCTTAACTCTTCCTATTAACTTCTGCAGTTGATTGATGATCTTAATATGTTCAATGACATATTTATGCACATGCCCTCTTTCAATAGATGATATTTTTTTTCCTGAAATTTTTACTCATTGGTGCTTCTCTATAAACCTACTGATACATCATTTATCAGTCTAAAATCTCAAGAATACCCGAAGGTTGGTAGTCAAAGTTCAACCATTGTTTGATTTACCTTTTCCCAATCCCAATTACATTGTTCCCACTCTTCCTCAACCTTTTCCTTTGGTTCTTATATGATATTTTCCTGGTGATTCATGTTTGAATACATCTGAGATAGTCACTCATCAAATAAGATCTCTATGTTGTGGTCTTCAATGCATTTCTCCCTTTGCACTTATTGGATGGAATCAACTCTATCCAATGCTCTGGAACCCTTTTCATCCCATCTAAGAACTATTAGGAATAATATAGCATAGCAATAAAATAATGTGGAAATAAAAATAGAGGAGAATTTAAAAAAAAAAGTAGACATACATGGTTCACCCAATATGGGCTACATCCAAGGAGAAATTGTCAATCCTTCCTTTATTATTATCTAGAAAATCAAGGGATACAACCTATAGTACATCTGTTGTAACTTCCTCTTCCTTTTATCATGGCCTTCTCTCTCTCATAATACAATATTCACTCTCATACACGACCACAATACAATTCCCTCATACAAAAACAAAATTTTTTCCTTATTCAGTGAAAACCCTAACATAACTTTTATCATCATATATGCGACCTAATAATGAACTATCCACATTGAATACAAAATTACAATACTTTGCAAGGAAATAATCCCAAAATTTTCTTCAAGGGTTCTTCCCCTGGACCCCCTCATCTCTGAAAAAAGGTGGGTAGGATTACCTGCATATGAATTAGGAATATAATTAGGATCCACAACCAACAATATCCCACTTGGAGACTAATTACAACAACTCCACCATTACTACATCTACTGGACTATACTTCAACTTTGGAACTAGAAGTTTCTCATTTTTTACTCTAATGATTGAAGGCCAACTGAAACTAAAAAGAAAACTCATTTTATCCCTGGTTACGACCTTTTTCAACATATATGTATGATTTTGGCTAGTGTGTATCTTTTCCATCTTCTAAAATTGACCCTATGAAATGGTGCCTGCGCTATATATGTTTAGTCATAGAGTGGAAGGATGAATTATTTGTTGGATGAATGGCACTTTGACTATCATTGTATAACCTTCTATTGATCCACTTGGATATTGGTGGCCACCCACCTATTCCATCTGGCTCCTTTTGCCATTTTTTAGTTCAACACGTTCTTTTGTACTTATTTTTTATTGTGGGTTCTACACTTCATGAGTTTTCTAGATCCCTACACATCTTCCAGGTGGATAATGGTGGCCTCCCACCTAATCAAACTAGCTTATTTTTTATGTTTTCATGTCAACACATCTTATTGTACTTCCAGGGCCGTTTTGGGGCCCTAAACAATGTTATTTTGGCTTGCCATAGTCAAACTATATTCATAGTTAGAGTTTGATGGCATAATGCATAGTTCTCAAAAATACCTTTCCAACGGGCTATGACATGCCTAAAAAAAAGATCGTATGCAAAAGTTACGACCCTAAGAAGTTAATGTACTAACTTACCCAAATGGGGCCCACATGAATTTTGGCATTTCATCTCTTAGGGTTAGGTTTTTGGATGTCTAGGGTTTTGGCATTACCGTTTAACCTAAAAAGGCCTCCAGAGCCTCATTGTAATGATCTTCTGGCGAATGAGCATATCCGTCACATCTCTTCTCAGAGATAAAGCTGCCACCATTCTAGTGAGTCTTGCACTTTGTATTTTTATAGTCTCTTTACAATTATTTCATTAATAGAAATCAAGTATTGATGTATTTCTCTATTTCTGGTAAGTTTCATGAGCATTTCATTGTAATTTTTCTTCTTTCATTTTGTTCCAAACATAATCTGGATCAGCTGTATCAGAGCAGGCTGCTCTTGATCATTTTTTAGCACATGTCTTTGACGAGGTCTGAGTATATCTAGTTGGGTCTCAAGTTTTTCTCTCTTGAGGAAATTCGCTCTCACACACCCAAGAAACCCTTGATGGAAACATAAAATAAAGACAATGGAGTAGAAGATTCTATTAACCTGTTTCTTAAGCAAGCTATTGCATGATAGAGGGGTGAAATGATGGAGAATTTTTCACACATTATTCAATGTCTGCTCATTGAAACATGCACATCTTCATCAAATGACCATTTTGGAGAAACCTCTCCCTTCAAGGTACAAGTTAATTTTGATATTCCCATATTTGAAGGTCAGATAGATGCAAATTCCATAGAAAAATGGTTAAATCTATTAGAAGGTTATCTCTCAGTTCAATTTTTTTTTGACAGGGAAAATATCATCTTCACACTCCTCAAGGCTCTCCCCCATGTTAAACATTGGTTGGAAACATATTGAGAGAAAAGTTACATGGAGGAATCTAGAGTCTATGGGGTTGAGTCCACTTGGGATTTTTTTGTGGATGCATTCAAAGAAGAATACTATCCTATTGATAAATATGAAGACCAATACATGAGATGGACCACACTATGACAAGAGAAGAGCCAAACAATGCCAGAGTTCACAAATACTTTCCATACCTTGTGTACCAAGCTGATATAGTCATCATCAAATTACTTGAAGAGAATATTTGGCCATATTTGGATGTCCAAGCCTTTAAGTTTTCCAAAATGGATTAATTCTATCAAAACTATAACATATAGCTTGGTCACTTTACTACACACAAGGCAATGGTTTAGCTAAATCCTGAAACAAAATATGGATCAAGATTATTAAGAAAATGTTTTCACAAAACAAAAAGGAATGGGATTCTCACTTGAAGTATGTATCTTAAGTGGACAGAGTCAACAAAAACATTTCCATTTGAACTTCTACTTTTCAGTTGGTATATCGCTTGGAATCCATATTTATTATTTATCTGATCCTCCCTATAATGAAATCACTGCAATATGATTAGGTTGGATCATATGACATGCAAAGGATCATCCATTTGATCGAAATCCATCAGACAAAGGAACATATGAAAATCAAATATCTGACCCATCAAGAAAATATGAAGGATATATTTGATAAAAGTACCAAAGAAAGAAATTTCATGATAGAATATTTGATCCTGAAATGGGATGTCAGAAAAGAGGCTAGAGAGAATCATGTGAAATTTGAAAATCTGTTGCTTGAAGATTTCTATATTTCTAGAGTGCAAGATAACAACACCTATGAGTTGGCTCACGTAGATGGAGAATTTTTTGGGGATCCTATAAATTGGAGGTTCCTAAAACACTTTTTGTAATATTGAACACTACATAATTTCTTACCTTGTACATAAATAATTCACTTTCATTTTCTTTCATGTCTTATTTCTAATTTTACTCCATTCACCTTTATGTTAAATGATCAAGTAGATAGGGTGATACTTTTTGTTTCATAAATCATATCAATTTTTAGGAATGAGTGGAATTGGTCATTTCAAGACAGACTCCATAACCCAAAATAAGAAGCTACTTGGTCTACTATTCTTAGTAGATCACAATGATATGTTGTCCTTGCTGGAGCCAATGTTAGTACAAGATTTAGTCCTTTAATCAATATGGAGATTTATGAGGCCAAAATGTCTTATTTGGAAGCATTAGGGACAAGTGGACTAAACTCTCATGGCCTTTGAATAGAAAAAGGTTGATTCAATTTAAAGAAAAATGAATAAAATGGTAAAATTTCAGGCCCTAAGTGCTTAATACAAGTTTTTGGTACTTATTGAAACTCAAAATAGGGTCTATAATGCCCCAAAGATCCTATAATGCACTAGTAGGAAATTTTGTCATGGGATGATGGGCCAAGACCAAGAACAAATATATTTGTGGGGCTTGATCATCAGAAAGTTACAAATGAGGCATATCAATGGATCACAATCCATGTTGCATCATGAAAAGGTAAGAGTGTTAACAGGATTGGGTGATGTGATAGTGGTTTTGAGTGGACATGCATCTATCACTGAGCGGTGTTGTCTGAGAAAGAAATAGAGGGGGAAACCACTATCAATATACCATGATAATGATTTGGTGGTTTGGAAAAACTATTGATCGCCTCCAATGCAAAGTGCACACCTAGCCACTGACCAAGAATCACGTGGAGCTGGCACATCACTACAACTTTTCACTCCACCATAGACAATCGGATGGACTAAAGACAGAGTGGTATGCTAACATGGAAATCGGTAGGACAAATCCACATCTTCCACCTAGACGAAGTGGACCCATTGAAGGTACATAATAATACCCTAAGCATAGTGACGTGTAACCTCACCCCCACACCACATAGGTGCTACAGTGTGTTGTGTCCATTCTGTCACTTGGGTGAGCAAAACAAGGGCACTTACAAGTCTAGTTGGGCCTGCTAGACAATACATAGGTTAGTGTATGAATTAAACAATCCAATCACATGAAATAAATAAACAACTAAAGAAATAACTAAGGAAATAAAACTAAAATGCATAAGAAACTTTGAACCAAAATCATTCAACCAAATGACCAATGACTGTGCCACCAATGGATAACTATATTAGTTGGTAAACACCATAGAGAAAGGAGGATTGATGGATCCCCTCTTCCTCCTTGGGAGGGCTCTCGAGTCCCCTATTTGAGAACTCTTCTTACAATGATATACTAGAAATAAAATGGTGAAGAAATCCAAGCCTTTTCCCTCAAGAGGTGAGGTGAATATCTTATTGAGATGTTGCTAGAATTCTCCGAGAAGAAAAGAGGTTCCTTGAGGGAGGATAGAGGCAACATAAAAATACTATGAGATTCTTAAATTCTTAGTGCACCCATGGCCTTCTTTTATAGCATGTCTTTGAGTAAATATCTAATCGGTTCTTAGTGTGGACAAGGGGCCCTTTAGGGCACCCTTAGGTCTTTGACCAGCCCCCCATTAGGATTCAGCTCTGATTTGAGGGTCAAATCAACTTGGGAGCTGGTCTAGAAGTGGGTGAGGGGATGAAAAGAATCATAAATGCATCATTCAGAGGAGTGTGTGGATTTTATCATACACAGTTTCACATATGGCATGGTGTGCGCTCTACAAGATTCTTTGGCCCGCGCACTGTGCATGCACTTCCTTTAGTGTGTCAACGCATGTCAATTTTTGGACCATTTGTATAGTTTTTCCCCTTGGAAATTAACTTTTGGTGTTGTAGGTGAACTAATAGGTGTTTGGAGATGTTGTATTTATGTAACCATTTGCATGCAATGTTAAGAACCAAATATCAATATAGCATAGATAAACCTCAAAAAAAGTAATCAACGCCTTGAAAAAGAGATAATTTCAGATTATAAGCCTCTTCAAGGGGGCAACCTCCTTTTAGCCCACTTAAATGTTCAAGTACAAGATGATTCCAAATGAAAATGTCTCCTTGGTATATATAGGAGACTAGGAGGTATAATTACAACTAATGGCCTAAAGCTAACATAAATAAAATAACATTACTAATATAATATGCCCCAATTAAGGGGTAATGAGCCAATATCAGGGCTTAACATGCCCCTCCCCTTGAGACAAGTGTTTTCCACAATGCTTGAGTAACTCTGGATGCTTCTGTAAAAAAGACTCATCTTCCCAAGTGGAATCTTCAGCCGATAGTTTCTTCCATTTAATGACATATTCTAAAATGGATCTATTCCTCAACTGACGAATTCTTGTGTCAGTGATGGCTTCGGGCTCCAATATGATTTTTCCTTCCTTGTCAAGTTCTGGAAATATATTTTGAACTGGGATCTTGTCGCCTATAACCTTCTTTAAGCATGAAACATGGAAAACTGGGTGTACTCATGAAGGTGCAGGAAACTCCAATTTGTATGCCATAGTACCAATATTTTGCAACACCTTATAAGGGCCATAGTAATTTGGTGATAATTTATTATCCTTCTTGTCTTGCTTGAGGGACATCTATTTGTATGGT